>CABHPP010082642.1:0-12153 GCA_902168425.1 Peromyscus attwateri | reverse complement strand
GCCGCCGCCGCCGCCGCCGCTGCCACCGCCGCCACCACCACCACCACCCGGCTCATCTGATCACTTCTTAAAGATTGGATACACCCACCTGGGGACCAAACTTTCAACACATGAGCCTCCCAAGGGCCACTTTAGATTCCAACCATAACACTGACCTTGTCTCAATCTTCTTTTCATGGTTGTGACAAATGCAGCTTGGTGATGTCAGAGATTAACAATGAAGGAGAGAGGGTGGGGGCCTATGGAAGCTCACTGTGCTGTCTTTGTGTCTTCTTTATCAAACTAAAATTATTCCACATCAAACATTCATTATTTTAAAATATTCCAGGGATTGGGGAGAGGATAAATAAGAAGCGCGGGCAAATCAGGACAGTTAAAAAAGACTTAAGAGCCAGGTGGTGGCGCACGCCTTTAATCCCAGCACTTGGGAGGCAGAGGCAGGCGGATCTCTGTGAGTTCGAGGCCAGCCTGGGCTACAGAGTGAGTTCCAGGACAGGCTCCAAAGCTACACAGAGAAACCCTGTCTCGAAAAACCAAAAAAAAAAAAGCAGAGAAAGAAAGAAAGAAAGAGAGAGAGAGAGAGAGAGAGAGAGAGAGAGAGAGAGAGAGAGAGAAAGAGAGAGAGAGAGAGAGAAAGAGCAAAAGAGCGAAAGAAAGAAAGAAAAATAAGAAAAAGCTATTTACCCATAGATATTCCAGTATTAAGTCACCCTGGAATTGCTGACAGTTGCAAAACTTCATCATTTTTGTTTAATTTTTATACATATTTGGATTCCATTTATTGTAATTATTGTTTAGAACTTTTGTCTCTGTTTAAGACTAAATAGATGTACAGTTTTCCTTTCTTGGTCTGTGTTTGTTTAGTTCATATCAAGGATCTGTTGACCTATTAAAGTAAGCAGGATAATACTCCTTTTCAATTTGTCTATAAATCATATGGGTACTAAGTCAGGCAATGGTGGCGCACGCCTTTAATCCCAGCACTCAGGAGACAGAAGCAGGCAGATCTCTGTGAGTTCAATGCCAGCCTGATTTATAAAGTGAGCTCCAGGACAGCCAGGGCTACACAGAGGAACCCTGTCTCAAAAAAACCAAAAAAATAAAAAAAAAAGACATAAGACATTTCACCAAATAGCTCTGTAAGTAACAAATATGTATGCCATCCATGAAATGATACTCAATATCATTAGCCATTTGGGAAATGCAAATCAAAACCACAATGCAGACTCAAGACACACCTGTCAGAATGGCTAACACACACACACACAAAAAAAAAAAAAAAAAAAACCAGTGACAGTACCAAGTGTGAGAAGAGATGTGGAGACATTGGGTCTTCTGTCTACTGCTAATAGGCATGGAAAATGGGGCAGCCATTCTTGGAAAGATTGGCAAAAGTTTCTTATAGAAACAGACATTGTTGGAATTCCTGGCCACTCCCCCAGCTACATGACCACACATGTGCTGTCTAGTAGCCAAGCAAGTAGTAATGCTGGGGCCTTACGTCCTACATAATCCATGCGCAGCATGATCACATAATCTATGCACATGCGTGGCATAGCTATATAAGCCCACATGCACATGTGCAGGGGAATCCATAAAAAGTGGGTCATAGACTCCTCCCCCCTTTCTTCTTCTTCTCTCTTCTTGAATGATCATTTCCATAGGCCTAAGCACATCTTTCCTTAATAAACTCTTATAGTGGGTTTTGTCATGCCTCGTGGCTTTTCTCACATGGTAAACAGCACCATTTAATGAATAACACAGTGCTGCATAATAATAACTAACAGACATGACATCACTAGCTAGGATTTGGCTCGGTGTCAGAGAGTTCAGCTAGTATGCACAAAGCCCTGGGTTCTTTCCCCAGCACTACATGCATAAAGAAAACAGATAGCTATGAAGAAGTAGTCCAAAGCCCTTGGGGTGATGAACAGTTAAACACTTTGATTGCTGTGTTGGTTTTATGAATTTATGCAAATGATAAAATTGCATAGAGCATACCCAAGGGAGTTCCTGAATGACAAGAGACTCATGAAGTGGTCACCAAGGGTTCTAATACTGTGCTGCTGTCAGGCCAGATGCCCAGGCTGGTAAACTTCAGGGTGGAGTATCAGTGTAGTGGGTAGCCACTTCAGCTTTGATCTGAAAGTTGATGTGCTGGCTCTCTCTGTGCCTGGACCCTGGACGCTGGAGGTAGACCGAGCAGAGTTCTCCAGAGAACACCGCTGGACTGTGCTACGTCTTTCCCAGACCCTGCAACCTACCTATCCCTTCATTTGTAAGTTACGCCACTAAATAAACCTCCCTTTTAACTATGTGGGGTGGATTAATAATTTCACCAATATATCAGTGTTCTGGAGGTTTCTCTAATGAATTCAAATCTGGAATCCTAGAACTCAGGAGGCAGAGGCAGGAAGATCACTGAAAGTTCCAGGCCAGCACAGTGAGTTACAGGCCAACCAGAGCTACCTATCAAGACTCTGCATCAAAAAAATTTTTCGAGAAAATATTCAAGGAAGAGAACATATATGTGAAATATGTGAGCAAATCATTGAGAAGTGTTGACTCTAGCTGATTGATCCATGGACCTTCATTAACTATTCTTTACTTTTGTTTATGTTTGACCTTTTCCATGATAAACTGTTTTCTTAAGAGTCACTGCTAAACAAATGTCTGTTGAATGAATAAGTGAAGGATTAATGAATAACCGCAGTCCAAACCTGTCCTTCTATAGATAATGGAAGGACCTAGAGGGGAGGGACTGCTCAAGGTCACATGGAATACTCAAGGCTCCTGATAGCCACTGTGGATCTTCTAAAATATAGATCTTAAACATTATACATGTAGTATATTTTTTTAAAAAAAATAAAAATTGACCATTAACTGAAGGGTTCTAAAATAGGAGAGGAGTGGGCCTCCCCAGGAGAAGGGAGAGACCCAGGATGTGAACTGCACTCTGGGTAGGGGCAGAAGGGCCACTTGTGGCAGGTCAGAGTCTGCACTGTTAGAGATTTACTCCAGGGTGAAATCGCTAGAATGCCTGGTGTGTTTGAACGTCTTAAGAACATTTACACACCCGGAGGAGAGTATAGGGTTGAATTAGCGATAAGTGCGTGGGAAGCTAAGCAAACAGCAGCCCAAAGGCCAATGATTAACTCCTGGGAAAACAGAATGCTGTTCAGGGAGGAAAAGCGCCTGGTCTACATAGCTCACCTGTGAATGGTGTTTACAGGGCTGCATAATTTTCAAGGAAGGGAGAGCAAAACTTTTTTCACGAAAAAGAAGCTTGGGGGTGTGTTGATGCAGCCCACCTCCCAGGTGGGGCCACTGTGAGCAAAAGTTGGGGTCCAGACTGAGGGGTAACTACAAGGAGACCCTGGTGGAATTGAAGAGGAACCAGGAGACCTACATCACATGGCTGGGCCCATCACTCTGCATGCCCTTCTACCTGCCCCTTTTACCCCAGATTAACCTGTTTCCTCCCTCAAAAAAAGGCACCAGCACCCCTGCCTCTGGCCCACTCGCATTTTAGATTGGCTCTTCCAGTACCAGGCCTTTCTGTCACCCTAAGGAACATCTCAGACCTCAGACACTAACCTTCATATGTGCCTAGACACAAACATACCCCATCCACTCTGAGCTGGGGACTCTTGCTCAGCCCTTGCTGTCAGAGGCTAAGTGGCATAGAGAACAGATTAGGTTTCTCAGATACTATGGACAAAGCTGCAAGTTTTGTAGCTATGAGTGGCCCAACAAGAAAAAGGGAGGGTCCTCACTGTAGGGGCCAGTCTCTTCACAATTCAGCCAGAACCGACCATTGATCAACAGCCCACAAAACTGTTGTTCTAAGAAATGCAATCCCTGACAGTGTGACACACAGTGGTAGAAGCACTAGCTCCCAAAAGATCTGTCCATGTCCTGGGGTCTGTGAGTGTGGCCCGATAAAGGCAAAAGGTCATTGAAGGAGATGGCAAGATGGCTCAGGAGTTAAGAGTACTGGCTACTTTTCTGGAAGACCCAGTTCCATTCTTAGCACCCACATGATAGCTCATAACCAGCTAAAACTCCACTTATAGGGGATCCAACATCCTCTTCTGGCATCCTCAGGCACTAGGCAAACATGTGATACACAGACATATGTAGGCAAAACACCTATGCAGATTTTTTGGAAAGGGAGGTGGTAACAGGGCACAATGGCACATGCCTTTAAGGAGGCAGATGCAGGTGGATCTCTGTGGGTTCAGGACTAACCTGGTCTACAAAGGAAGCTCCAGAACAGCCAGGGCTATACAGTGAGACTCTGCCTCAAAAAAGGAGGGGAGTTGTGGTGGTATTGTGTTCCCCAAAATATTGTGCACCCTAATAAACTTATCTGGGGTCAGAGACAGAACAGCCACTAGATACAGAGGCTAGAAAATGGTGGCACTCACACCTTTAATCCTAACTCTCCAGAGGTAGAAATCCCTCTGGATCTCTGTGAGTTCAAGGCCACATTGGAAACAGCCAGGCATGGTGACACATGCCTTTAATCCCAGAAAGCCAGCCTTTAATCCCAGGGAGTGATGGTAGAAAGTAGAAAGGTATATAAGGCGTGAGGACCAGAAACTAGAAGCATTTGGCTGGTTAAGCTTTTAGGTTTTGAGCAGCACAGTTCAGCTGAGATTCATTCTGGAAGAGGACTCAGAGGCTTCCAGTCTGAGGAAACAAGATCAGCTGAGAAGTTGGCCAGGTGAGGTTAGCTGTGGCTTGTTCTGTCTCTCTGACCATCCAGTGTTCACCCCAATAACTGACCTCAGGTTTGATCTTATTAATAAGACCATTTAAGATTCCTGCTACAGGGAGTCTTCGCAACTGTGATTAAACAAAGGGAGTTGAGGTGATCTCCTTCAGGTAAGCTTAAATACAATGACAGGCATCCTCATAAGAAACAGTAGGAAGACAGATGAAAAAGATCACAGGAAGAGGGAGACAGAGATTAGGGTGATGGGGTCACAAGGCAAAGGCTGTCTAGAGTTCCCAGGAACTGACAGAGACAGTAAAGGTTCCCTTATAGTACCTGAAAAGGTAGTACAGTATATAGAGAAGCCAGAACTTCTAGTCCTGGGATGACCTCCAGGTGTGCCAGCACTGCCATCTAGGGCCTGTTGGATGCCAAGTGATGGGAGGTTGGCAAATCAGGAGCCTGCTACTCCTATGCTGTTTCAGAGAGATTTAAAGGCTGCCTGGGCCCAACTGTACATGGATTCTACATAGCTTGTCTTTTGCAGCAGTGTCTGGCTCCTGCTCTTGAGTGTCAATGGTGTGGTGACAGGCCCTTGATTTTGCTTTGGTTTCTATTACAACACCTAGTGTAGCACGGAGCACATCAGGGGCCTCTGCATTTGCTAGCTGAAGGAGAGTAAGCGTGTGCTCATTGTAAGAGCAGGCACTCCACCAACTGTAAGAGCAGGCAGTCAGCCTCAGAAATGCAGCACTGCCATTGGAGTATGTTGTGCTTCACTCCCTTTGAAGGGTAGTCTAAGGGCTAGGGGCATGGCTGATGGCACTATGAGAACAAGGGTCCACCCATTCAAAGCCAGTCATCCTGAAACCTGAGTTGCCCTGGGGTCAGACTCCACGGGCCCCATAGGGCACAGGATCCTGCTCTAAACCTCCCTGTGCATGGAGTCTGCATGCAAAGACTGAAGTTGCCCCTGGATGGCTGGGAAAGGAGGACTGGAAGGACAGGAGTGAGGTAACAGTCTGCTCCTTGCTGCCTTTTGCTGACTCTTGCTTCTGATTGCTGCCCAAATCAGTTCCTCAGTTTTCAAGGCTGGCCTCAGACAAACTGGAAAACACTCCAGTGTGGGAAGCTAGCTGATGTTGTCCTGGGCCAGCTATAGAAGCCACATGGGCTGGGGCACATAGGAGGGTAAATGGTCCTGTGTCTCATCTTGTTCCATAGGCTAGGCTAGCCATGGAGCTCTGGAAACACAGGTATTTTCACACATGCATCTACTTGAAAAGGAAATCTTGGGAGGAGAAGTTCCAGTGTTAAGGGCAGAGTCATTGGGCATGACATTCACCAGGTGCTGGTATCCCCACCTCCAAGAACTCAAGAGTGTTCATGTCCCAGCATTGCCTCCCAACCCTGGCTGCTGGAGACTGAGCTGTATCTTCCCCTATAAAGCTGACCAGGGTCTCTTGTCTTTATGTGGCCCTGGACAAGGACAAGCCCAGGGCAAGGAACCCTCTGCAAGCCTGTGATCCTACTGTCATATGTCCCAGGCAGAGGGGGAAAGCTAGGATCCCCCAGCAAAGATGCTTCTGGCAGTGAAGAGTGGAGAGTATGGGGTGAGGGGCAAAAGCAAGCACAGCTTTGGAGCTCCTTTTGTGGGACAGGCTGGGAGGCCCCCAGGGACCCTCAGCTATGGGTTTCAATGAAGAGATGGCAGCTCACCAGGGTTGCTGGACAGGCAGACCTCCCAGAGTAATGTGTACACCTCCTGACTCCTGTGCCCGTGGCTGCACACAAGAGGCATCTTTGTGGATGTTGCCCCATTGAAGTTGGAGAGATGAGATCACCCTGGTCACCCAGGTGGCCCCAAGTCCAATGACAGAAGTCCTGGTAAGAGGCAGAGCAGAGACTCACAGAAGGAAAATGCAAGGTGAAGGGCACAGAGGTAGGGGTGTGTGGCCACAGCTGAGGAACACCTGGAGCTGCTAGGAGATCTGGGAAGGGTCCTCCCCCACTCCCTCTGAAGGGGTGCACACTGACTTCACACTCGGGTCTCTAGAGTGTGGAAGTCACATCTTTTCCAGGCTCCGCACATTTGCTGTGGCCACCCCAGGACACTCATCCCTGAGGCAATCAGAGGAACTTAAAGTGTTTTAGAAGCCTGGTATGGTGGCACATACCTTTAATCTCAGCACACAGGAGACAGAGGCAGGCAGTTCTCTGTGAGTTCAAGGCCAGCCTGGTCTACAGAGCAAGTTCCAGGACAGCCAAGGCAACAAAAAGAAACCCTGTCTCGATACCCCTCCCCCAAAAGTGTTTTAGGGACAGTTAGAACGAGGGGGGGCTCTTTGTGCCCACACTATCAGGGTCACTAAACTGGTGTGGAAACCACCTTGGCAACGCCCCTCCCTTTGGCCTTGGCCATTCCAAAGAGCCTGGGCAGCCATTCTGGTCTATTCTATTGCAAGTGAGTCATGAAGTCCAGCCCCCATTCCAGAAAGCAGAAATAAGCTACAGCTCTTGAAGCTTGTGTGAGTTGGTTCTCTTTTACCAGGTACATTCCAGGGATCAAACTCAGGTCAACGGGCTTGTCAGAAAGCGCCTTAACTTGCTGAGCCATCTTGCTGGGGGGAGACTCTTTATGCCCACATTATCAGGTCACTAAACTGGTATGGGGGCCACCTTGTCAAGGTTCCTTCCCTTTGGCTTTGGCCATTCCAAAAAGCCTGGAAAGTAACTTTCACAGAAGCTGGGGATTCTGGGTGTACATCTGTATACACTGTGAGAGGAATGACTTGGTGCACTGAGGTTGCCCACCTGATACTATCCTAGATATGCCCACTTGTCTAGATACCTAGAAAAGAGGACAGCAGGGACCCTATGTGCATGATTGCCTTCAGCCACTTGGGGTGACTCTCAGTGTAAGAGTGTCACTGTGGCCATTTGTCAAAGCACACATACTCTGGAAACAAAGCCAAGTAGGTACTGATAAGTCCCATTATACCAGATGAAGTACTGTTCTAGACTTTGTTCTGTGATGCAGTAGGAAGAGTTTCAGAGTTACATCTGTCTGGAAAAAAAAAAAAGAAGAACACCCCTGGGACCACCCATCAGCACCTGAGCCTGATCACTTCCACTGTGTCTTTCCTCACTGTGGCTACAAGGGCAGGACATTCTTGACACAGGCAACCTTCACCTCTATAGCCAGAGACAAGCTATCCCATCAACAAATCCAGATTCAGACCTTCAGGTCTCTGTACCTCTTTCCTCCAGAGCTGGACACAGGCCCACTCAGCAAGGGTGCCCCAAGCTCCCTAAATTGGACTCTGGTGTCCACATCCTAGGGTCAGCTCTGAGCCAATGTTGACAGGAGGTACCTGTAATGGCTATGCAGGGTCCCAGACAGTGCTTGCCCCAGGCAGTTGCTCTCTTACATTAAGGATTAGGGCAGAGTCAAGAGGAAGTAAGGTCAGGTGGTAGCTGAAAGAAATGGAATGTGTGAACACAGTATGAAGGTCAGGCTCTGCAGATGGAGGAGCTTGGAATGGCAGCAGAGAGGTTCATGCCAGGATGGAATCCTGGCCCCTGAGCCTGAGATGCTATTCTCTCTGTCTGCCTACTCCATACCCAGCCTGGTTCCCAGCTAGGATCAGGTTCAAAAGCCCAGCCTCACAAGGATGAGGATGCTCCCAGTTGGCTCAACGAGGTATCTTCCTGTACCATCCAGCTCAATCTTGCCTCCCTTTAGGGATCCCTGGAGCATTATGCACCTCCATCACCCAAAAACACACTCAGTCCCTGATGCCTTACTCCCCTGCCCATGCCACATGTGGCTCCAGGTATAAACTTTGTGTAGTCTGGTTGCTTCTTACCTGCATACTTCTCTATAGTACATGCAGGCTTCTCGTTCCTTTCAGCATGCTTCTAGGATGCTATGAAGGATAACAGGCTCTGGCCCTTTCTCTTCGTACAGCTTCAAAAGAGGCTCAGTGAGGACTAACACACAGAGAAACATGCTCACATATGTACATACACCATAAACATGCATGCACATATACACATACATACTTATATACACTCACACAGGCATGCACAACTCTGCACACCACACACATATATGTATACATGTATACATTCCAATCCATGTCACAAAAACATGTATGCACACATTGGTTCCTACTTTTCACAATATGTGAAAATCATTAATTCCAATGTACATGGGAAGGGCAGCTGAACTCTGAACTTTCTGCATAACCAGGTCTTGTAAGGGGACAACTCCAAAGAGTATGGCCTAGTCAGACTGTCCCCCTATTGTTGCTCAGGGAAGTGACTAGTCCCAGGGCCATCATGATCAACAACAAGCACTGGACACTTGTGGCTTCACTGTGAGTGGTACAGGTCTCTTTTCTTTATCCTACCAGAGTCAGGCCTTCTGGGCCCTGCCCTGCCTCAACCACCTCCCCACAATCACCACTTGGAAGCCATCCATCAAAGGGGAAGGTGGGTACAAAGGGAGAGGCAATGAAAGGGATGCCACCAGCCAGGCAAGTGGCACACACCTTTAATCCCAGCACTCGGAGGCAGAGGCAGGCAGATCTCTGTGAGTTCAAGTCAGCCTGCTCTGTAGAGTGAGTTCCAGGACAGGTAGAGCTACACAGAGAAACCCTGTCTTGAAAAACAAAACAAAAACAAAAACAAAAACAAAAAAAGAAAAGAAAGAAAGGAGATGCTACCAAGAACTGTCATACCTGCCTTTCACTTAGCCCAGACCCAGAGCTCTGTAGGTGTGAGTGTGTGGATGGGGTGTGTAAGTGTGTGTGTCCATATGCACACATGCATGAGTGGCAGCAGCAAGCAGGCAAGGTAGCACATGTAAGTACACAATCTGAATGCAAAGGAGGTTGTAGCTACATTGTAGTAGGCAGGAGAACACAGAAAGTCATCACAAGCCTGGGAAGAACAAGATCTGTGTCTGTCTGTCTGCCTGTGCACATATGTACAAAAGTGCACAAGCCAGGGAGCAAGCATATTGTGTCCCAGGGACTCCAGGAGCTGAGCTGAGCATTTGGGAAGCATCTTCAGACCTTGAACATAAGGAGTCCCTCTGCTGCCTCCTCCCCACACACTTGAACAATACACAAAAGACCTGTGGCACAGTGCACTCCAGCCATAGACATATGCCGGATATCTGCTATCTGAGCAGAAACATTCTGATACCTCCATACTCTTACCAGGCATGGTCTTCCTGCCTGATATGACTTTCTTCCCTGAGGCACTTAGTGAACTCCTGCTTCAACAAGAAACCGGGTGGACCACCTTCTGGAGCACTTTCCTTGGTCCTGCCTCATAGGGGGATGTTGCAAGCTGCTTGTTGAAATTGGTCAGCTTCTTCCTGCTTACTATCCAGGAACTACATCCAGACCTAGATTGACTCTGAAAGCTAATGAACCTGGTGCACTCATTCTTTCTCCAGACATTTGTTGCTAGACTGTACTTCCTCCCTGAGGAACACAAGTAATCGATTATTACACTAGATGCATATTTCAGAAAGTTGTAATTGGGACAGAATTTAAAGAAATAGGAAGGTTTGGGTGTAGCTCAGTGGTAGAGCATTGGCCTAGCATGTACAAGGCCATGGGTTCCATCCCCAGCACTGAAAAAAATTCCATTAACTAAAAATAAATAGGGTCTTATTCTGATGTTGATATGAATTTCTGCTGTTGTTAAATCTAGATCTGTCTTACAGGCAGAATAAACAATTCAGTGGCCACCTCTTCATGATGTATCCTTCTTTTTCCTGAGTCTGGGTCTAGAACAGCCAAAGAAACAAAACTTCTTCCTCTGAACCTACCTGAGATCTTTCCCTGTTGCTGGGCATGACAACTATATTTGGTAAAATAATAATAATCTATACAAATATCTTAAAATTTTCATTTCAACATAACAGTGTATAATAAATGGTCATTCCACCAACAGGACATAGTAATCTTTTTTTTTTCATTTTTCTTTATTAAGAAATTTTCTACTCACTTCACAGATCACCCATAGATTTCCCCCTCCTCCCTCCTCCCACCCCCCAGCCCTCTCTCCCAAGCCACCCCACATCCCCACATCCCTCAAATCAAGGTCTCTCATGGGGAGTCAGCAGAGCCCGGCACACTGAACCTAGGCAGGTCCAAGCCCCTTCCCACTGCACCAAGGCTGTGCAAGGCGTCACACCACAGGCACCGGATTCCCAGAAGCCTGCCCATGCACCAGGGATAGATCCCGATCGCCCTGCCTGGGTGCCCCCCAAACAGTTCAAGCCAAACAACCGTCTTCCGTATCCAGAGGGCCTAGTCCATGTGGGCTCCACAGCCACCAGTCCACAGTTCATGGGCTTCCACTAGTGTGGCCGGTCATCTCTGCACGTCCTCCCATCATGATCTCGACGTCCCTCGCCTGCAGAATCCCTCCTCTCTCTCATCAACTGGATTCCCAGAGCTCAGCCTGAAATCTTAAATTCATATTCACCAAACAATAAAGCTGCAAAATGTCTGAAACAAAAACTGATAGAAGGTTAAAAAAATCCAGGGGATGAAGAGATGGCTCAGCAGTTAAGAATACTTGCTACTCTTACAAAGGACCCAAGTTTGCTTCCCAGCACCCACTTTGGGCTGCTTACAACTACCTGTAACTCTAACTCTAAGAAATCTACTGTATTTTTCTGGCCTCTGTGGGAACTTACACTCACATGCATATACGAGACACACACACACACACACACACACACACACACACACTTAAAAATAAATAAAATAGCTGGGCAGCGGTGGTGCACGCCTTTAATCCCAGCACTCGGAAGGCAGAGGCAGGCGGATCTCTGTGAGTTTGAGGCCAGCCTGGTCTACAGAGCGAGATCCAGGACAGGCACCAAAACTACACAGAGAAACCCTGTCTCAAAAAACCAAAAAATAAAAAAAAATAAAAGTAAAAAAAAATAAAATAAAATATTTGAGAGGGTGTTTTCTTTGTTTGAACATTGGCTCTCACTAAGTAGCCTTGGCTGATCTGGAACTTGCTCTGTAGATGAGGCTGGCTTTGAGTTCATAGAAATCCACCAGCCTATGCCTCTTGAGTAATGGGATTAAAGGCATGTGCCAACCAGGCTTAGTAGCACACATGTTTAGTTTAATTCCTGCACTTGGGAAGCTGAAACAGGCAGATCTCTGTGAGTCCAAGCCAGTCTGGTCTACATAGTGATCCAGGACAGCCAGGACTACATAGTGAGACCCCGTCTCAAAAAAAAAAAAAAAAAAAAAAAAGAGGCATATGCCACCACAAATAAAATATTTTTCAAAAAGGACAGATCCACCCAGAACTGTGGATTAAGATTTCAAAGCCTCTGACAAATTCTGTGTGCGTGTGTGTGTGTGTGTGTGTGTGTGTGTGTGTGT
>CABHPP010082629.1:0-27933 GCA_902168425.1 Peromyscus attwateri | reverse complement strand
CTAAAATTACATAACTATACTTGGCAGTTTAACACATTTTAAATCTTAATTGCTTTAGTTAATACATTTTAGTTAGAACCTTTAATCTTTTCTGAGCCTTAGAATTTTAGTCTGTAAAACAAGATTATTACATTGTGTGCTATGTCATTTTATGAGTATGTGATGGTAATTACAGACATTGTCATATTCCTAGTAAAACTGGCTAAGGTGTTCCTCACCTGACAGGATTAAGCTGGCCCAGAGATGGATGGAATGTTACAAGCCAGTTACTTCTGCTTTGTTAAGCTTTGGTAACTAAGTAATTTCTTACAGTTTTCTGCTTTGCTTCCCCATGGGACAAGCAAAATTATGTCACTGATTTCATCATGCGCATGTCTCGAAGTAAAACTCCTTTATAGAATTTTGTTGTTCTCTTTGACACCGGGTCTCACTGTGTAGCCCTGGCTGTCTTGGAACTCACTCTGTAGACCAGGCTGGCCTCAAACTTAGAGATCCACCTGCCTCTGCCTCCTGAGTGCTGGGATTAAAGGTATGTGTATCAGGCTTTCTTTGGGGCCACCAACGAGCTCCCAAATAAAGACATGGAGATTCATTATCATTTATGAATGCTCTGCCTTAGCTTATGCTTGTCCCACTAGCTCTTAGAGCTTGATTTACCCTGTTTATCTTCATCTATGTTTTGTCTCAGGGCTTTTTACCTTTCTTTCATTCTGTATGCTCTACTTTTCCTGCTTCCTCTGTGTCTGGCTGGTCCCAGGCATTTTCCTCTCTTTCTCCCTCTTTCTCTCTCTCTCTCTCCTAGATTCCTCCTACTGTTTATTTTCTCTGCACACTAGCCCACCTATCCCTCGACTACTTAGCTATTAGCCATTCAGCTTTTTATTAGACTAATCACAGGTGCTTTAGGCAGGCAGAGCAACACATCTTTTCATAATTGAACAAATGCATCATAAACAAATGTAACACACCTTTATGTAAGACGAATCTTAAAAGGTCTTATTAATTGGCTGGGCCGTGGTGGCACACGCCTTTAATCCCAGCACTCAGGAGGCAGAGCCAGGCGGATCTCTGTGAGTTCGAGGCCAGTCTGGTCTCCAAAGCGAGTTCCAGGAAAGGCACAAAGCTACACAGAGAAACTCTGTCTCAAAAAACAAAAAAACAAAACAAAACAAAACAAAAAAGGTCTTATTAATTAAAAAAAACCCTGGTGCCAGATATTGGGGTGAATTCTGAAAGATCAGAGAAGCAGAACAAGCCACAACCAAACTCACCTCTACAACTCCTCATCTGATCCTGTTTCCACGAATCCTTAGACTGAAAGCTTCTGAGTCCTCACTGGAATGGAATGATCTCAGCTGAACTGTTGCTAAAAGCCTAAAAGCTTAAAAAGCCTCTAGTTCCTGGTCCTTATGCCTTATATTCCTTTTTGCTTCCTGCCATCACTTCCTGGGATTAAAGGCATATATCTTTCCCAAGCAAGACATGAGATCTCAAATCCTGGGATTAAAGGCGTGTGTCCTTCCCAAGCAAAGACATGAGATCTCCAGTGCTGAGATTAAAGATGTGTGCCCCAGTGTGGCCTTGCACTCAGAGATCCAGACAGATCTCTGCCTCCCTTGTGTGCCACCACTGTCTGGCCTCTATGTCTAATCTAGTGGCTGTACTGTCCTCTGACCCCAGATAAGTTTATTAGAGTGCACAATTTAACCACATCTTTACATAGTTAAAGTAATATTCCACAACAGGTATGTTCCATCACTCCCAGTTTTTGCTGAATTTTGAATGTGTAAGGTTAAAGTTTAGGTCTATATCAGGATTACATAGGAGTGAGTTCTAATTCTGGGATTGTAAGTGAGTTCCTACTAGGTTGAACCTCACCCAAATTGATAACATCAATAAATCTGCCCCCTTCTCCCTGTGTCTCTCTGTCTCTTTCTCTCTCTCTCCCCGTGTGTGTGTGTGTGTGTGTGTGTGTGTGTGTAAGTAAATGGTGGTACTGGAGATTTAATCTAGGGCCCCTCACAGTGGGCAAGTACTTTTACTCTTATGTCCTAGAACTCACTCTGTGGACCAGGCTGGCCTTGAACTCACAGAGATCCACCTGCCTCTGCCTCCAGAGTGCTGTGGAATAATCCTCTGTGCACTATAAAGATTTGTCACTTGAGCCAGGCAGTGGTGGCGCACGCCTTTAATCCCAGCACTCGGGAGGCAGAGTCAGGCAGATCTCTGTGAGTTCGAGGCCAGCCTGGACTACCAAGTGAGCTCCAGGAAAGGCGCAAAGCTACACAGAGAAACCCTGTCTCAAAAAAAAAAAAAAAAAAAAAGATTTGTCACTCGAATTGATTTAATAAAATGCTGATTGGCCAGTAGCCAAGCAGGAAGTATAGGCGGAGTACCAAACTAAGGATGATGGGAGGAAGGGCAGAAGGAGCAGGAGGTGAACATGCCATGCTAATAAAGGTACCACCATGTAGCAAAGCATAAATAGAAATGTGGGTTAATTTAAATGGAAGAGTTAGCTAACAACAAGCCTGAGCTATTGGCTGAGTATAATTCATATAAGCCTCTGTGTGTTTATTTGGGACTGGGTGGTTGGGACAGGAAGTATCTGTTTACATATGGTGTTCCAACATATGGCAGAAAATTTCACATAAAATGTGACAAAGCTTTAAAAAGGATTCTAGACACACAAGAATGGAGTCAAACGCAGCTTCTTGGTAACTGTCTTTTCTCAGGTAGGCTCTGTTTGCTGGCAGCAAGCAGAGATGAGACTCCTTTAAGAGATGGCTTCCTGACTCAGCCTTAGCAGCAAAAACCTCGTGGATCTTTTAAGAGGCCCTGCTGCCGAACACCTAAATGGGGTTTATGAGCAGTGGGTGGCACACTGCTTGGTGGCAGCATGGACCCCAAAACTTCCCAGAGTTGGGGCAGTAAAGGTACCTCTGCCATAAGACTAGCCTCTCAAGGAACCAAGGAATGGGGTGGAGCCAGGTGTCAGAGCTGCCACTTTGGTCCTGGCCATGCTTCTTAGCAGTTTAAAGACTCACGTGGTCAGCAAAAGATAGAGATATCCAGAAAAGACAGGTTCAGACAAAAACAAAATTCAAGCTGCTAAATGGGTTACAGTGTGTTTAAAAGTATATGTAGGCTTGGGAGAGAAAAGAAAAAGGGTAGAGAAAGTCCTTAAAAAAGGAATAGAATAATAAAAAAAGTAAGCCACATAAAGATGGAAAATACACAGAGAATCTGGATTAGTATATTATTGTGTTGTCTTTAAAATTTTTGGTTGCACCAGGCAGTGGTTGCACATGCCTTTAATCCCAGCACTAGGGAGGCAGAGGCAGGTGGATCTCTGTGAGTTTGAGACCAGCCTGGTCTGTGGAGTGAGTTTCAGGACAGCCAGGGCTACACAGAGAAACTCTTGAAAAACAAAAACAAAACAAAAAAAAGATTTAAGTAAAAGGGTATGTTACTTTGGGGGAGAGGTTGTGCTTTTGTTTCCACAGGAAATGAGAGGCTGTGCATTCATTCCAGTTTGAGAAAAAATCAGGTTTGATCGAGGAAGACCCCCCTGAAAAATCTCTGATGGGAACGGACGACCCAGATATCCAACATTTCAGAGCACCTCTGTTGCGGTTTCCTCTGAGTTCTGCATTCAGAACAGCTTCACAGCTACTGGCTGAGATGATCCGGCCTCACAGAATACTCAGCCTCTGAGTGTTTACTTGGGTCTGAGTGGTTTTGGGACTGGGTAGGACACAGGAAAACTTTTTACTACAATACTCCAGTCAGCACTTGATCATAATCCTAAATTTTCTCAGGGTTCCCTCAAAGATTACCAGCTCCTTCAATCAGCAGGAAATAGTCTAGAGAACTACACCCACATTCCCCAAAATAAATTATGAATGTTTGTCATTGTTTAGGGGAGTTGCTTACAAGTTGTTATGGATAATGGTCAGGAAAAAAGCTAAACAAAGGAAATTAGATTCAGGAATCTTGTTCTGAAAAGAAAAAGGGGGGATATAGAAAGGATAAAAGGGTAGATTATTGAGTCTACTTTAATTCAAAAAACAACTATTAATCTTACATATTTTATATTGGTTTGGATTTTTGTTTATTGATACAAATTTTAAATTATTTCTGTTATGCTGTATTATGTTTCTACTCTTCTTTAAGCTATTGTGCTTATACATCTCATTTAAAAATATAATGTATAATTAAATATAGATTAATAGTCACCTATAATAGTCAAACTTATAGTCGTGTTAGATATGTTTTCAAGGTCATACAGAGATATATTTCAAATAAATAGATGGTCCTCAAACACTTCAAAGACCTATAGAATATGGCATTTAATATGTTTAATAACCTTAGGCTTTTCATGACAGACAGGTCTGATCCTGGCAACACCAATCTACCTCAAAGATGATGGACATCAAAGAAACTCCATATGGTGTTTACTTTCTTTCTTTCTTTCTTTTTTTTTTTTTTTTTTTGGTTTTTCGAGACAGGGTTTCTCTGTGTAGCTTTGCACCTTTCCTGGAACTCACTTGGTAGCCCAGGCTGGCCTTGAACTCACAGAGATCCACCTGCCTCTGCCTCCCGAGTGCTGGGATTAAAGGCGTGCGCCAACAACGCCCGGCGGTGTTTACTTTCTTTATGGCAAAAGTTAACCATTGGGCAAAGAAACTGCCCTTGTCCTAATTGCTGACAGTTACTGTCCAAACTGGACCAGCAGGGGACAAAAAAGATGACTGCCAAACTCTGCTGAGACAAGGTAGGACAGTCCTTCAGAATTCCCTGCTTCACAGAAAGTCTGTCAGATGTGCTAGGTCTGTAGGCCAGAGTTGGATGCTCCAATGTTACAGAGAAACTTTGGGTGACTGTCCAGGCAGCTTGATGTCCCTGTCATTAGGTGACATTACATCCTTCTGGGGTCTTTGATGGAGTTGAAGAGTATATAGTAATAATATAGTTTTCTTTAGTTATGATAAAAGATAAATTAGGTACAAAACTTTGGACTCACAAAGATAAGATAAATAATGGAGTTTTTTCTCTAATTTTGCCAAGTACAAATAGACTGGATATTGTAACTGTAATTCTTACTTGATAACTTTATGTTGTTATATACTATGTTAAAGTTAAAACCTTTCTTTTTAATTAGCCAAAAGGGGGGAAATGTTGTGGAATAATCCTGTTGTATACTATAAAGATTTGTCACTCGAATTGATTTAATAAAATGCTGATTGGTCAGTAGCCAGGCAGGAAGTATAGGCAGGGCAACCAAACTAAGGATGATGAGAAGGAGAAGGGCAGAATGAGGAATTGCCAACCAGATGCAGAGGGAGCAGGAGATGAACATGCCATGCTAATAAAGGTACCACCATGTGGCAAAGCATAAATAGAAATATGTGTTAATTTAAATGGAAGAGCTAGCTAGTAATAAGCCTGAGCTATTGGCTGAGCATTTATAATTCATATAAGCCTCTGTGTGTTTATTTGGGACTAGGTGGTCAGGACAGGAAGTGTCTGTTTACACCCAAATGCTGGGATTAAAGGCATGCACCACTACACCCAGCTTTGTCAGGATATTTTTTTTTTATCACAGTAATAGGGATGAAACTAGGATGGAAATACATCATAAACTAGAGCAAGCATTAAAGTATAATGCCCACATGCTGATGCACACCTTTAATTCCAACATTTGAGAGGCAGAGGCACATGGATCTCTGTGATTTAAGGCCAGCCTGGTCTACATGGTAAGAGTCTATGTCTGTACATCTTGCCTCCTGACTAACTGGTTGAATGTATAATTCAGTCTGGGGATGGTGATGTAGGCCTATATATAATCCCAGTGGTTGGGAGGTTGAGGCAGGAAAAGCATGAGTTTAGGGCCAGCCTGAGCTACACAGTGAGACCCTGTCTCAGTGAAGACAAAGGGATGGTGACACATGAGTGTGATACTTGAGACCCACTTGATGTCAGGAGAACCAACTCCTGTAAGCTGTCCTGTGGTCCATATGTGTGCCTTGTGAGTGTGCACAGGCATGTGCACACACAAATAATCTAATAAAAAAATTAGTTGGGTGCCTTTAATTCCGTCAAACACTTGGAAGGCAGAAGCAGACAGGTCTCTGAGTTCAAGGCCAGCCTGGTCTACACAGCCAGGTCCAGAACAATCATGGCTACATAGAGCAAACCTGTCTTAAACACACTCAAACACACACACACACACACACACACACACACACACACACACGTGTGTGTGTGTGTGTGTGTGTATGTATGTGTGTGTGTGTGTGTGTATATATATATATAGATATAATATATTGAATATTATGCAGAGAGGTATATGCTAAGAATACAATAAATTAATGAAACATCCTAAAAGATTACCAAAATGGAGACAGGAAAGGAAGAACAGATAGTAAATAGTGGGATGAATATTACACAAAGTCTTTTAAGGAGAGTTTTCTTTGATAGCATTTAAAGGGACAGCAATGTTCAAACCCATGTTTTAGTAATCACATTGCAGCTTTGCAAAATAAGAGTGAGGAGAAGAAATACAGCACAAGGGTCCTTAGGTGGAGGGATGTAGTCAAGGAGGGGCTTGAGACATACAAGCAGCCTGGGTGGTTCATGCCTATAATCTCAGCTCTGGAGAGGCTGAAGCAGGATTGCCATGAGTTTGGGGCCAGCCTGCACTGTACAGGCTGTTCCAGGACACCCAAGCCAGCCTGAGTTATTGTGTGAGACTTTGACCCAAAAGGAAGAAAGGGGGAGGGTGGGAGTAAAGAAATGGGCACAAGGTTTCACCCTGTAGCCTAGGACAGCCTTGAACTTGGGTTTGGTTTTTGTTTTTGTTTTTTTGTTTGTTTTTTTGGTTCAGCCTTCTGAGCGCTGGATTACAGGCTGTGCACCACTGTTGGGATAATCTTTTTGTCATTGTGTGAGCATGTGTCTCTGTTCTTCCTCACCTGATTAAGGCACCTTCTGATTGGTTTAATAAAGAGCTGAACAACCAGCCAAAGAGGAAGTTGGACATACACTATTGAGGAGAGGTAATGAGCCATGTGGTAAAACATAGATTAATATAAACCGGTTAATTTAAGTTTTAAGAACTAGTTAGGAAGCCAGGCATGGTGGTGAATGCCTTTAATCCCAGTACTCAGGAGGGAGAGGCAGGTAGATCTCTGTGTGTTCAAGACCAACCTGGACTACAAAGTGAGTTCCAGGACAGCTAGGGCTGTTACACAGAGAAAACTTTTCTTGAAAAACCAAGAGAGAGAGAGAGAGAGAGAGAGAGAGAGAGAGAGAGAGAGAGAGAGAGAGAGAGAGAAAAGAGCTAGTTAGGAACAAACCTAAGCTAAGGCCAACCTTTCATAATTAATAAAAAGTCTCTGTGTGGTTATTTGGGGACTGGCAGTCCAAAGAAAGACCTGCTACAGACCATCATGCCTGCTACATAACATTTTGAATCTGCAACTCTGGAGATAAATCAGGTGTCTCAGAGCCCGAAGGATCTGGCAAGTTCATCCTTGGTGTAGCAGGTTCTGCCGTTCAGAGTGTTGCCTTGAGGAGGTGGGGAAAGGCAGAAGACACACGGCAGGGGTAGGGCAGCACTCCACAAGGCATGGCAGCTGGAAATGCTGGTGGCTCCAGGGCCAGCAGATAATACAAGTTATTCCAGCAAACTGGTGGTCAGGCAGCAAGAAACAGAGCTGTAGAGCTGTAGAGCTGCAGAGCTGCAGAGCTGCAGAGCTGCAGAGCACACGTTCTCTGGGTCACGGGCATTGCCCAATGTCTGCTCCTCTGCCTGCTGCCAGAGGATACAGATGTAAAGCTTTCTGGCTACTTCTCCAGCACCACACCTGCCTGTGTGCTGTCATGCTCCATGCCCTGATGATAATGGACTAAACCTCTGAAACTGTAAGCCAGCCCCCAATTAAATGCTTTCCTTTATAAGAGTTGCCGTGGTCATGGTGTCCCTTCACATAGAACAGTGACTAAGACCAGGGTTAGAGAGATGGCTTGTCAATTAAGAGCACTGGCTGCTTTTCCAGAGGACTCATATTAAATTCTCAGCACCCATACGGAAGCTCACAACCATCTGTAACTCCAGTTCCAGGGCATCTGACTTCTTCTGATCTCCGAAGACACACATGTGGTGTACAGACATACATGCAGGCCAAACACCCATACATATAAAATAAAAAATGATTAAAAAAACTAGACAGCGTGTGTGTGTGTGTGTGTGTGTGCGTGTGTGTGTGTGTGTGTGTGTGTGTGTGTGTGTGTGTATACACATACCCTGTGGAGTCCAAATAAAATCATCTGGAGCCGGTGTAGCCCATGGTTAGCATGGGTCCCAATGGGGCTTCACTGCTCTCCCGAAAGACAAAGTGAGTCCCCAAAGCCTCTGCTGCTGTTCTCACTCAGACGGGAACAAAGCTGATCTCAGTGCCACAGTGAACTGAGCAGTGCCACAGTGAACTGAGCAGGGCCACAGTGAACTGAGCAGGGCCACAGTGAAGAACTGAGCAGGGCCACAGTGAAGAACTGAGCAGGGCCACAGTGAAGAACTGAGCAGGGCCACAGTGAACTGAGCAGGGCCACAGTGAACTGAGCAGGGTCACAGTGACCTGAGCAGTGCCACAGTGACCTGAGCAGTGCCACAGTGAACTGAGCAGGGTCACAGTGAAGAACTGAGCAGGGCCACAGTGAAGAACTGAGCAGGGCCACAGTGAAGAACTGAGCAGGGCCACAGTGAAGAACTGAGCAGGGCCACAGTGAAGAACTGAGCAGGGCCACAGGGCCTCCGACTCAGCTCCAGCTGCTGGAGTGTGACTGGAAGGATAACGGTCGTAGTCCGCCTGGCTTTCTCAGGAGAAGCCTTGCCCTGTGTACCCTAATAAAATTTGCTTGAAGATCAGAGGACAGAACAAGCCCCTGGATTAAGCACAGAGGCCGGGCAGTAAGTGCCTTCATCTGCTGAGTTACCTCTCTGGTGTCTGTTTTAGACACCAAACGTTATTCAGATGACACATGGAGTGGCAGAGCTGCACAGGTCGAGTGGCATTTCTCTACAGTCTCTGTGCATGGCTGTGGTTTGTTTCTCACGTGTTGCTCAAACCAGAGAACACATCTTGGTGCTAGAGAGATGGCTGTGTGGTTAAAAGCACTGGCTGTCCTTTCGGAGGATCTGGGTTCGGTTTCCAGCACACACATGGCAGCTCACAGCCATCTGTAGCTTCAGTTCTGGAGAATCGGATGCCCTATGATTGCCTCCCTGTGTGTATATGGATGTAGTGCACTTCATACACGCAGGCAGAACACTCACACATGAAAACCGTAAACAAGATCTGGGGCTGCAGACATGGCTCAGCTGTTAAGAGCACTTACTGATCTTACAGAGGACCTAAGTTCAGTTCTCAGGATCCACATCAGACAGTTCACAACCTCCAGTTCTAGCTCCAGGTATCTGATGCCTTTTTGTGGCCTCTCAGGGTACTAGCATTCATGTGCATGCCATAGACATGCATATGGGAAAGCGTGTGTGTGTGTGTGTGTGTGTGTGTGTGTGTGTGTGTACATATATACACTAAAAGTAAATTTTTATATAGATAAATATCTTAAAAAGCAATCATTAAGAAAATATAAATGGCTGTGTGGTGGTGGTGCACACCTTTAATCCCAGCATTCGGGAGGCAGAGCCAGGCAGATCTCTGTGAGTTCAAGGCCAGCCTGGGCTACAGAGTGAGTTCCAGGAAAGGCTCCAAAGCTGCACAGAGAAACCCTGTCTCTAAATAAATAAATAAATAAATAAATAACTCCATCTTGTTCTAAGCTATGGCTGCAAGAGTACCCTGAAGTGTTGAAGGTGTAGTCTCAGATGCACAGGTGTAGGCCCTGGTGGCCCAGCGGGCAGAGGCACCTGCCACCAAGACTGACCGCCTGAGTTTGATCTCTTGAGCTCACATAGAGCAAGGAGAGAACAGACTCCTGAAAGTTTTCTTCTGGCCTCCACATGCCATGGCAAGCATATGCTCACAACCAAATATATACATAAATAAACTATTTTTAAAAATGGATAGATGTAGAAAAACTTTGGGTGGCCTCTGAATTGACTCCCATATGGACCACAATGTTTTCTAAAAGGTAAGTAATCAAAGTGTGTTCACTGGGCTTTGAATTTCTTGTTAAAACTACACTAGCTGGGCATGAGCTACCTGTGATCCCAGCAGTGGGGGGGCTGAGGCAGAATCGTGGGTTTGAGGTTAGCCTGCTTGCATATCTCTCTGTTAACATCCTGTCTCAAAAGAAAGGAAGGAATCTCCCCCTTGCCCCTCCTCCCCAGGAGTATTTTATCTCTGGCCTTATTTAGAATGGCCCACATGGTGATACTAAAAGACAGCTTGACTTTTAGGCACTTTTACTATTTTAAAATCGACTACAGATAGAGCAGTCCTATATTCTCCAAGTCAAGATAGACTCTCTGACCATCCTGGAATGACACCGCTTGCCTTATAAGCCCCTTGTTAAAAGTCAGACGGTGTATTTTCAGGGATCTCAAGTTCAAATACTGTCAAGTATCTGTAGGCGAGTGTGTGGAGCTGTGTGCAGACTCTGGAAGATGGAAGAGTACAAGATGGCTTGAAGCACGCGCTCACATTAATCTTCCCGTTTGACATCTGTCTACTGAGTTATCTAACAGTTTGTGACACTACTAACCAACCCACCGGTCAATGACTCCAGGACTCTTTCTGCTGGGCCCGGAACTTCAGTTTTATCTTTTGTATCGTGATCACTATTACCTATCCACACATGCTTAAGGACAACTTAGTACAAATTCATAGTGCAGTACTGGCACAGTAAGCACTCAAGAGGAGCAGCTCTGTATCAAATAAGTCATAGCTGGGAGTTTAGCTCAGCTGAAAAGTGCTTGACTAGCATGCACAAGGGCCTGAGTTGAATTCCCACAAGTCCGGGGTCATCCTTGGCTACATAATAAGTTTGAGACCAGCCTGGGCTACACGAGACTCTCACAAAATAGAACACGTGATAAAACTCAAGACATTATACAAAGACTTTAAGTATGATTTGGAAATGACAACACAGGAGTTAGAGAGTGCCTCCTTTTACACTAACCCCGGAGGTGGAGTCAGATGGAGACTGATTTCTGTGCCAGGTGAGAAGACAGCAAGAAACCTGAGAGTCCTGGAAGGCGGAGAACCGGAGTAGATGGGCTGCAAATGAGAAGTGACTCCAAGTGTTTCCTGGTATGAGACGACTGGCCTGAAATGACCCAGTCTGAAAGTGTGGCTTTGCATGAAGGGGAAGAATAGCCTCACAGTTTGCATCAGGCCACCACACTTGAATGGGTAAGCGTGCCTTCCACAGGGATATTTGCAATGCAAAACGACTTTGAAGCTGTCAGGCCCAGCTGGGGACGTAGCTCAGTAGTATAGTGCTTGCCTAGCATAGGAAGGTCTTTGGCTCAAACCCCAGGTACAAATATGTGCATCCATGCACACACACAGCCAGAGGAATGCTCGTTGGAGTTCAGTTTATGATGGCAGTAAATTAAAAGCAATATAAATATGCAAAAAATAGGGACTAGGTAAGTAAAATTATGTGAAATTCATTGAGGGAATAGTGTTCAATCCTGAAAAAAAATATCGATAGGATCCAGTTAGGTGAGACTCAACATGAAAGGATGCTCATGTTCTACATACAAGTGGGATCTGAACTGACAACACAGTGGATCCAAGTCAACTTTATCATTTTGAAATAATCACAAAGCATATGGTAAAGGTTAAAGATCTTGTCTGTGAAAGATCTAGACATGGAGGCTGGAAAGATGGTGTACTGGCTGGTTTGTGTGTCAACTTGACACAAGCTGGAGTCATCAGAGGAAGGAGCCTCAGTTGAGGAAATGCCTCCTTGAGCTCCAGCTGTAAGACATTTTCTCAATCAGTGATCAATGGGGGAGGGCCCAGCCCATGATGGGTGGGGCCATCCCTGGGCTGTTGGTCCTGGGTTCTACAAGGAAGCAGGCTGAGCAAGCCAGGAGGAGCAAGCCAGTGAGCAGCTCTCCTCCATGGCCTCTGCATCAGCTTCTGCCTCAGGGATCCTGCCCTGTTTGAGTTCCTGTCCTGACTTCCTTCAGTGATGAACAGCAATGCTGAAGTGTAAGTTGAATAAACCCTTTCCTCCCCAACTTGCTTTTTGGTGTATTCATCGCAGCAATAGAAATCCTGACTAAGACAGATGTTAAAAGTGCACACTGCTCTTCCAGAGGACCTTTTGGTTCCCAGTGCCCACATCTGGCAGCTAACAGCTGCCTGTAGCTCCTTCTCCAGGGGCTCCCATTCCTCTTCCGGCTTCTGCGGCCATTGCACTCCTGAGCACAAACCCACACACAGACATAAATATGCACATAGTTTAAAAAACTTATTTTCTTAAAGAACATGGTGGCTCTTGCCAGTAATCCTGAACATCTGAGGCAGGAGAATTGCTCTGCTGCCAGCCTGGGTTACAGAGACCCTGTCTAAAAAAAAAAAAAAAAAAAAAACCAGAGGGAAAATCGAAGATTTTGAAGGATACATCTATTCACAGCCTTTTAAAAAGATATTTTTTGTTTTTGTTTTTTTAAATATGCATTGGTGTCTTGCCTGCATGTATGTCTGTGTGAGGGTGTCAGATCTTGGAGTTACAGACAGTTGTGAGCTGCCATATGGGTACTGGGAATTGAACCCGGGTCCTCTGGAAGAACAGTCAGTGCTCCCACATTATCACCGTCTTAACAATGCTTCTCTCAGCTAGGCTTGGTGGTGCCCAATTTTATTCCCAGGACTTGGAAGGCAGAGGCAGGTAGATCGCTGTGGGTTCAAAGCCAGCCCAGTCTGCATAGTGAGTTTCAGGCCCGTCAGAGCTACATAGTTGAGACCCTGTCTCAAAAAAACAAAACAAAACAAAAAACCAAAACCACAAAACAAACAACTCTCTTTAGATGATAGCATCCGAGAGGTCCTTGATTTCTTTATTTCTGCTCATCTGTTTCTAACTTTCCACAATGAACATGTCCTGCCTTTGTCTTTTTCTTTTCTTTTCTTTTTTGAGACAGGGTTTCTCTGTGTAGTTTTGTGCCTTTCCTGGAACTCACTTGGTAGTCCAGGCTGGCCTCGAACTCACAGAGAACCGCCTGCCTCTGCCTCCCGAGTGCTGGGATTAAAGGCGTGCGCCACCACCGCCCAGCGTCTTTTTCTTTTTTAATTTAAAATTACACTTGGAGGACTGGAAAGACAACCCTGTGGTGAAGAGCACTGGCTGCCCTTCCACAGGACCTGGGTTTAATTCCCAGCACCCACATGGAACATGGAGGTTCACAACTGTCTGTAATTCCAGTTCCAGAGGATCTAATGCTCTCTTCTGCCCACCTTGGACACCGGGTGTCTTAGTTAGGGTCACTATTGCTGTGATGAATACACCAGGACCAAAAAGCATGCTGGGGAGGAAAGGGTTTATTCAGCTTACACTTCAGCATTGCTGTTCATCACTGAAGGAAGTCAGGACAGGAACTCAAACAGGGCAGGATCCCTGAAGCAGAAGCTGATGCAGAGGCCATGGAGGGGTGCTGCTCACTGGCTTGCTTCCCCTAGCTTGCTCAGCCTGCTTCCTTGTAGAACCCAGGGCCACCAGCCCGCCATGGGCTGGGCCCTCCCCCATTGATCACTGATTGAGAAAATGTCTTACAGCTGGAGCTCAAGGAGGCATTTCCTCAACTGAGGCTCCTTCCTCTGAGGACTCCATAGCTTGTGTCAAGTTGACCAGCCAGTACACCAGCCACAAACATGGTGCACAGACATACACGCAGGCAAAACATCACACATAGGAATAAATAAATAAAAACTAAATTAAATTACATCTGGGAGGCAGAGGCAGGTGAAGCTCTGTGAGATTGAGGCCAGCCTGGTCTACAAAGCGAGTTCCAGGTCAGCCAGGGCTGCACTGAGAGACCCTGTCTTAAAAATATCTATTTTTCTGTGTACATACACATGCCTGTACTGTGGCACATGTGTGAAAGTCAGAGAGCAGCTTTCAGGAGCTGGTTTTCTCTTTCCATGGTGTAAGTCCTCAGGATTGGACTTAGGTCATCAGACTTGGCGGCAGACGCCTTCACCAGCAGGGCCGTCTCCCTGGCCCCTGACTTTTGCTTTGCTTTGTTTTTGTTTGTTTGTTTGTTTGAAACAGCATCTCTCATCTCTCTATATAGCCTGGCTGTGCTGGAACTCACTCTGTAGCCCAGGCTGGCCTTGAACTCATAGAGATCCTCCTGCCTCTGCCTCCTGAGTGCTGGGGTTAAAGGTGTGCACCACCACGCCCAGTCCAGGCCCCTGCTTTTGTAATAAAGAACAACTAAGGGCTTGGAGAGATGGCTCAGCTGTTAAGAGAATTTTCTGCTCTTGCAGAGGGCCTGGATTTGACCAGCACCCACAGGGCAGCTCACAACTGCCTGTCATGCCCTCCTCTGGCCTCTGTGGACATCAGGCACACACTTGGTTCACACAAAGACATGCAGGCAAACACTCATGCACATATAAACTAAGATAAATCTTTAAAACTGACATTCATTGTTTGTGTGGTGATGGATGGGCAGAGATCGGAAGGTAGGAGGACTGAGGTAGTAGGAAGCGGTAAGGAGTACAGAAGGGATGTTGTGTCCTGTGCTGGAGTGTGGAGGCGCTGGAGCGGGCACAGGTGAGATGACAGAGATTGAGAATCGTAGCCAGTTCCCTGACTCCCAGTCACTTGTGTGCTATCCACACCTCTAGCATGGCCATTCACGGTAGACCAGCAGGGCTGAAGCTCTGGAGGGGGATTTGGATCCGTATAGGTTGCCCATACTGAGCGTACTCCACCAGCGGAAGATTGGAAATGAATGCGGGATGGAGCAGCCGCCTGTTAGTAGAACTGTCCACATGGTGGCGCTATAAGTCAGGAAATCAGCGTGCTGCGCAGTGGCTCCTGGTTAGAAAGGAGCAGCTGTGTTTGCAGGTAAAGGCCACCAGGGGGCAGAGCGAGGTAAGGGCTGCTAATCACAGGACCGTAGCTGTCATTCAATAAAAAGGAAGGCGATAATGAAGACGTGCCAGGACAAAACCGAATAAACAGGTACAGTTTGGAATGAACTGTCTGAAGAGACAGTTCGAATGGCGGTTCAGAGTCAAGCTTCGGACTTTCTGTCCCCACACACGTTCTTATTGCAGACCTTGTTCCCATGCTCGTCCTCCCGTCCTTCTGTCTCCCTTTCTTTCTTCCTTAATACTGAACACCTCCGGTTGCCAGGGCCTACGGAGACACCCGTGAGGATGGGGTAGGAGGGATAAAATGGTGTGTGTATGGGTATACATTAGATCTGTGTTGAGCAACTAGCCGAGAGGACCAAGTCCAAGGTCTCTGAGTGGGAAAAGTGTGGCTGTTCAGAACCCAGCACCCCTTTGTGACTGAAGGCTGATCAACGCAGGGAGACAAGGTGGCAGGGCTGGGGGGAGCCAGGGGACTACCTTGTTTGGATACGTCCTGGACCACTGAGGGATTCTGAGTAAATGATGGACACTAAGGTTTTTTTTTTTTTTTTAAGAAGATTCCGCTGGCTAGTGTGTGGAGAAAAGCAGAAAGGTCACTAGGGCCCACAAGGAGACGTTGTTTGGATGTGGCGGTAATACTGAGGACAGGTGGGTGCCACTGGACACAGTGGGCAGATGGAAAGATTAGGACACACGTTGGAAGTACAGTGAGTAATTTGTTACAGGGAAGTCAGGTAAGAGAGATGGAGGTGTGAAATAAGATTACCAGGTTTCCAGTATGAACAATTGGACGGATGGTTTGTCATTTTTCTAAGTGAGCAATGATTAAGGAGCTGTGGAGGTTAAAATCAGTGATTTAGTTTTGAGCAGGCTAACTTTAAAATGACCAGAGACATCTAGAAGGGGCAACAGCCAGGGATGGTGTTGCATGCCCACATTCCTGAAACTTGAGAGAGAGGCAGGAGTGTAGCAGACTTTCTTTTGGGCACCAACCAGCTCCCAAATCGTGACACAGAGACTTATTAGTTGTGAATGCCTTACCTTACACTTCTCCCACTAGCTCTTATAACTTATTTTAACCTGTTTCTCTTTATTTATTTATTTTTTTCCCCCACACAGTTTCTCTGTGTAGCCCTAGATGTACTGGAATTCACTCTGTAGACCAGGCTGGCCTCGAACTCACATAGATCTGCCTGCTTCTGTCTCCCGAGTGCTGGGATTAAAGGCGTGCACCACCACTGCCCGGCCTCATCTTTCTTTGCAAAGGAGATTTGTTGTGTTTTAGATGGTGTGTATGTATGCGTCTGTGTGTGGGAATTTTACTTGAGCAAAGGTGCCTCAGAGATAAGAGGTGTTGGATTCCCCAGACCCGGAGTTGCAGGCAGTTGTGAGCTGATGTGGATGCAGGCAACTCTGAAAGAGCAGCAAACACTCTTAACTCACTGCTCTCTCCTGCCTGACTTCCAAGATCTCACTGTGGTGTGGGGTGCAAAGAGAGCAGTGAGTTACGGAGAGACTCGGCTGTTTCCCTCAGTGTCTGTTTCTGATATTTTGTGTGTGAGTGTTCGTGTGCGTGTGCGTGTGCGTGTGTGTGTGTGTGTGTGTGTGTGTGTGCATATCCTTTCAGTGTCCTTATATTTCCAGCCCCTCTCATGTGATCTCAGGGAATGCATTTCAAGGGATGAGTTTAGAGTTAGACAAGAGAAAATGAAGGTGGGATCCTGGTTTCCCCAGTTCCCCCACACAGCCAGACAGGAGGCCGGAGGTGAAGGGGAGCAGGCTGAGGGCGATGCCCGAATCTCTCTGCCTGGTAAAGGAGGAACACCCTGCAGGTATTTTCTCAGGAAGATGAGAAGCTGCAGGGCTCTCTGGAATGTAAACATCAGATAAGGCTGCCCCCCTCCGAGTAAACTTCCATTTTCTTTAATCTGAGTAGACACCATGTTCTTTCCCATGGTTTGGTTTCGGTCCGCTTTAGCCTGTGTAGTCAGGTTCCTAATCTGCCACTGCCCCTTCCTCCGCCTCTGTTTCCCTCTTTGGGCCTCACCTTACCTCCCTTATGGTCTCCTTTTGTATACAACCTGAGCATCTGGACTTGGAGGGGCCTTGCATTTAGATCAGTGTGTAGATAGCTCTCGAGCTCTGGCCAGGAGGTTTTGGTCCCTCCCATTGTGGGATTCTGTCTTCCATCTCTTTTGGGAAGAGAGAGCAGGCACCTCGTGGCACCAACACAGGGTTCATTCAAATAACTGATGTCCCTGATTAACAAGCTAAGGGTCATGGGTACCCGCCAGCTGTGAGGCCAGGCTCCCCAAGTGACAGAACAATCTCCCTGAGTGGGTCCGGAGCAGTAGAGGTGTCAGAGCAGGAGAGAGCCCAGGAGCTGAGACTTAGGGGAGGAAAGCTTTGAGGAGGAGAATGTGGGCTGTGGAAAAGGAGCCTGAAGAAGTCCTGGCAGGAGGTGAAGTCCTGGCAGGAGGTGAAGTCCTGGCAGGAGGTGGTGCTTTAGGCCGAGCTGTCTGGGGGTCCCGGACTCAAGGGGACTGGAAGAATTAAGGAAGGAGCCAAAAATGGGGGCAGGGGAGATGGAATGTGGGATAAGATTAGATTTTCTGTTTTTAAACTGCAAAGCTATAATGATGTTTACAGAGCTGAGAGGGAGCGCAGACAGAGGTGCCGGGGGTTTAAAGATAACCCCAGGAGAGCATTGTGGACTGTAATCAGCACAGCAGAGGGGAAGGGTCATCCACTGACCTCCCGCTCCTCCTCCTCGCTCTCAGTTGCTGCCCCCACAGGGCTCCTGGGCGCCTTGAGCAAGGACCAGGATGAGATACTCCCTCCTCCTTCTCTCAGTCATGGGGCTAGCCGAGGCCTCGTTTCCACTCTTGACTAAGGGTTCTTCCCACACTGGAGCTGGGGCCTAAAGCCCTTCCTACCTCTCAGATGGCACAGGACAGAGTGAACTGTTCTGGGCTGGAGGGCTTGGCACCGTCCAGGCACGGATTCTCTTCACTAGATGCCGCCTGGCGTCTGTGAACTCTCACCTCAGCTTGCTCAAGGCTGGTGGGAGTAGAGAACACAAGAGCTGGAGGGCCGACGTTTGTTCGAGCAAAGAGGGTGCTTTAGAACAAGCCCACCGGCCCGGTCCGGCCTGTGTGGGGACATCCTAGGGCTCCCAGTATTGCCTTTCTGTCATGTGACTGGCCCTCGTACCACTACGGCCTCGCTAATTCTGACCCCAAATCCCGGAAGTGAGGTTCTGGGGAGAGGCACCTAGGATCGCAGGCTCACACGGAACTGAACGCAGGAGGAGGATTTAAGGGTAAAAAGATCTTGGTGACAGGGACAGGAATGGCTGCAATGTATTCTCATGGCCATTTCTGTGGCTGTTTAGAGAGATACATTGCTCCAGAAGCTGGAACTGGGCAGTTTGTAGCCACTGTTTCAGGAACGGAGATAAAATTGAGTGTAAATACAGGAATCCCAGACTCCAGAGTTTTCATCCACCCCTCTGTCTCAGGGCAGGCGATTGGACCTTTAATTGCATCCTCTCTTTACACCCCCACTTGCCCAAATTCTTCTGCTGGACGGGACTGGAGCGGTGAGGGATGCCAGTTCTGAGGTTGGTTCACCTGGGTATGACGTGAGGCGCACACTGAGGGAGGGGTACTCACAGGACAAGGAAGACACAAGCACACCTACCCACAGGCCACGCAGTATCGGGGCTGGTCATTTGGCCTGTCTGTGGCTCGTGAACCACAAGTTTACTTTTTCTTGAAAAAAATTTTCACATTATGTATTCATTTGATGGGGGTGGGAGGGCCGGTGCCAGGGTGTGCGTGTGGAAGTGAGAGGAAACCTTGCAGGAGCCAGCTCTCACCTTCCACCATGTGGGTCCCAGGGACTGAGCTCAGGTCACCAGCCTTGGTGGCAAGCACTTTTATCCACTGAGCTATTTTTTGTTTTGTTTTGTTTTTTTTTTTTTTTTGGTTTTTCGAGACAGGGTGTCTCTGTGTAGCTTTGCGCCTTTCCGGGAACTCACTTGGTAGCCCAGGCTGGCCTCGAACTCACAGAGATCCGCCTGTCTCTGCCTCCCGAGTGCTGGGATTAAAGGCGTGCGCCACCACCGCCCGGCCCACTGAGCTATTTTGCCAGCCCAGACACCTGCGTATATCAATGTGTGTGTCATGCTTCTACATGTGGGAAGAGGAAATTGTATATATATATATTAAAGATTTACTTATTTATTATGTATACAGTGTTCTGTCTGCATGTATGCCTGCAGGCCAGAAGAGGGCACCAAATCTCATTACGGAGGGTTGTGAGCCACCATGTGGTTGCTGGGAATTGAACTCAGAACCTCTGGAAGAATAGGCAGTGCTCTTAACCTCTGAGCCATCTCTCTAGCCCGAAATTCTATATTTTTAAACCATCCCCACTCCATAACATCAGCCCCCCTCCAAAAATGGCTCCCATTTTAGTTCTAGAGAGGAAGTTTTTTCTGGACCCAGCCAGATGACTCTGAGACCCTCAGGGCACCTGGCCTTGTCCCTTGTCCCCACCCTCTGCTGTTCTTACCAATCAGCATGCTGCCCACCACCCCCAGGAAGCCAGCTCCCCTTCCTTCTCCCAGTGAGCCTCCATCTCTGCAATGCTGGGCACAACCCTTTGTCTCTGGTGACAGAGAAGAGCTGGACCGCAGTCTCCTGGTGTTTCCTGTGGGCAAGTCTGCCTGGTGTTTGCAAAGCCAAGTTTTACCCTCAGACAGCCAGGCTGCACCTCCCCCACAGGGCTTTGACTACAGGAAAGGGGAGGGGAGCTTGTGTTAGGGATCCGAAAGAGAAGAGAGGTGTGCGTGTGCGTGAGAGAGAGAGAGAGAGAGAGAGAGAGAGAGAGAGAGAGAGAGACAGAGACAGAGAGACAGAGACAGAGAGACAGACTGACAGAGACAGACTGACAGAGACAGAAAGAGAGAGACAGAGAAGGAACAGGGGCAAAAATTCCCAGTTAGAGAGGGGTGGGACCTAAGGACAAGGTCTCCTCCCCCAGCATACCCAGTGTTGCCTACCACTAGCCCACCTCACTGTGGCTGTTCTATTTATTGTGTACTTTACTTTTCTATTATTACTACTATTTTGTGTGTGCACATCATGTGTGCATTGTAAGGTGTAGGGCCTCATATATACTAAGCAAGTGATCTACCACGGAGCTACAACACCCTCCCGAGAGAGAGAGAGAGAGAGAGAGAGAGAGAGAGAGAGAGAGAGAGAGACCCCATCTTACTTGTCTAGTAAGTGCCCTTGACTCGGACCTAGTCCTCCAGCTGTGCCCAGGGCACTTTCTTTTTGCCCAGGCTGTTTTCCTCCAGGTTAGCCTCTCTTTAGAAACACTGCTCTAGTCTTCTCAGTCCGAGTTACGTGTGTTCTCTGTGCACACTCTGCTCTCCTCTTTGAGTCTCCCGGAGACCGACGTTCACGTTGCCCACCACCCACAGGGTGTTGTCTCTCCCATGGGCCTTACAACATGGCCAAGAATTACTCCCTGGGTGAAGGAATAATGAAAGTGGAGTTCCTGAAGTGTGTACCATGTGTCGTTCCTTCGTCCGCACCGATGCTGAGGGCAGGGGGTGTCCCTCAAAGGCTAGGAGGCTCCGGAGATGTGTGGAGCTCTGGGTGCAGCTACAGCCAGAGACAGGCAAGGCCGTGGCTGATGAGCAAGGGTCTGCTCCTGGGCAGACACTGCAATTCTGTACCTGTGAGTCAGTTGGCCAGTGGCCCCTGACCTGTGCTGACCACGTCCCCGACCCTTCCTCTCCCTCTGTCGTCATCCTTCTCTTCATCAGCTCCAAAGCATCTCCAGGCCCAGAAGGCATGTAAGGTCCCAGGCTCTAAACTTAAGCCTGGATCTCGGTTACACGTCCACCATCCTTTAAAGGAACCCTGGAACCTATGGAGTCATAATGATCTTGATTTTAGAAAGGAAATGTGGTGTAGGTAACATTTAATAATGAAAAACCACAGGGAGTTTCGAGGTGACACTCGGAATCACAGAATTAGCTACATTTAATATTTCTGTGATTAGACACAGGAATGTTTGCAACACACAGGATGTGCATAAACTACAGTCACATGACAACTTTTACATGTGAGTTACCAAGAGCTTTCTGGAACCTGGAATGTTTGCTTAAGAGATCGAATAGGGGCTAGAGAGAGGGCTCTCAGTTAAGAAGTCTTCCTGTTCTTGCGGGGGACCAGAATTGAGTTCCTAGCCCCCACATCTGGTGGCTTATAACTACTATAACTCCACTCCAGGGGGCCCAGCCCCCCTCTTATGGTCTCCGTGGGCACCTCCAGTCATGTTCAGATTCACACACACAGGCACACACTTACACATGTAATTAAAAACTAGAATAAATCTTCCAAAAAGAGCTTGGATAATAGTGTGATGCCTTCCGAGTTGTGCTGGAGAATGAACCTAGAGCCTCCTGCGTGCTAGGCAAACACACTCTGGGCTCCGTCACTCAGTTTATCGTGCTGTTTTAACATGGTTTGGTATTCCTTAGAAGGGACTCGAATGGCTGGAGAACTTGCTAGGAAGACCTGGAGTGGGGTGAAAATGCCCAGAAATGGGGCATGTGAGAGTTGGCTCCAGAAAACATCAGGAAGGCCTCAGTTTGACCAGAGTTGTATTGACCAACCAGAGGACAGGCTTCAAAGCCCTCAAGAGTGCCCCGTGACTGGGTCTAAAGACAGTGCCCCCTGGGCATCAGGGTTCTGAGAGCTCACCTAAGCAGAGCCACGTTCTTCAGGTAGGTGGTGTCCCTTGTCCAGGCCCAGACCTGGGCCGCTGAAAGGCTAGCATTCCCTGATAACAGGTGCAGGGACAAGACCCCTTTGTTAGTGCTCTTGGCTCAGCTTGGCCCCACTGTATGACTGGCTGCTCCTGCCAGCCAAGGTTATCTCCCCGGTGATGTACTGCCTGGGGCTTGGCATTTGCCTGCCCATGATCTCTTGCTACTGCTGCAGCCAAGAGCAAGGATTTAGTTTCTGGGACCCCAGTCACACAGCTCAGGAAAGCCAGTGAGCTTGTGTTTATTGAGTCCTGTGATGTGCAAGACAAACGGTGGCATCTCGAGAGTTCTGTTCCCTCTTCTCATCTGGAGTGTGCACCTCTGTCCTTGCACGTCTCAGGTTCTACTCCTACTACAAATCACGATCACCATCTCCCCTGGGACAGCTCCCAGCAGCCTTTGTTACATCTTTGCCTTGTGTTTCTTTTTGCTTGAATTTTTGGTTGAGGGCTCGGTGTTCTGAATGAGGGCTGAAACCCAGGGACTGAGCTTGGGGCCAAGCTGTTCCTTGACTAGGCACCAGCTTTTCCTTCCTTGAACACATGGGAGTGACCCAGGGGCAAAGAGGAGATGTTAAGTGGTGCCTGGGGCCTATAAATATTTGTACTGAGCCAATAAAAGACTGCAAAATTTATAGTTGTAGCAACTAAGAGACTGTTTGGATAACTGAGAAGCACCAGGTGATATTCATACCTAGAAAACCACTCTCTCTCCTAAGTGCTTGGATTACAGGCATGAGTCACTGTGCCCAGCACACCTGTGTATGCTTTAATGTTCATTCAGTAGCTTTCATAATATGTGGATCTTTTCTCTGGCTGCGACGACAGAGGCTGAGACCTGCTCTCAGGCTTTTGGGGTTTCTGCAAGCTGGGGTATATAGACGGAGGGTGTTCCAGCTTGAGGAAACTCAACCGTTCTCCCACTCGGTTCTGCTTGTTGGGACAAAGAGGAGCTACAGATGTGGGAAGCAGCTGGGCATTTGGAGCACGTGCTACTACTACTCAGAAGGCAGAGACAGTTGGACTGGTCAAAGTTCAAAGCCAATCTGGTCTGCATAGTGAGATTCTATCTTAGAGAACAAAACAAAGCAAGCCAGACATCTTGGCAAACACAGTTAGTCCCAGCACTCGGGAGGCAGAGACAAGGGGATCTCTGAATTTGAGGCTAGGTTGGTCTACAGAGTAAGTTCCAGGACAGCTAGGGTGACACAGAGAGACCCTGTCTCGGAAAACCCAAACAAAGGGCTGGAGAGATGGCTCAGTGGCTGAGAATGCTGGCTGTCCTTCCAGGGGACCCAGGTTTTAGTCCCACATGGCGGCTCATAACTGATTATTACTCCAGTCCCAGGTGATCCAATGACATCTTCTGCCTTCCATGGGCACTGTATGCACATGGTTTACAGGCATACATGAAGGCAAAGCACCTATATATATATATATAAATAAACAAAACAAAGTAAAATGAAAAAGCAAAGCGAAGACAGAGGAGAGGACTGCAATGGAAAGGCACCTGCTGCCAAGCCTGCCGACCTGAGCTCCATCTCGGGAACCTGCGTGGTGGAAGAAAAGAACCAAGCTGGGCGGCGGTGGCGCACGCCTTTGATCCCAGCACTCGGAGGAGAGGCAGGTGGATCTCTGTGAGTTCGAGGCCAGCCTGGTCTACAGAGTGAGTTCCAGGACAGTCAGGGCTGTTGCACAGAGAAACCCTGTCTTCAAAACCAAAGGGAAAGAAAGAAAGAAAAAGGAAAGAACCAGCTTCCACATGCTGTGGTTGGCTTTTACCCCCATGCAAACAAGCACACAAAATCTGTGGTTTTGAGACACAGTCTCTATGTATCCTGGGCTGTCCTGGAACTCATAGATCAGGTTGGGATCAAATTGAGCTTGAAATAAATAAAAAATTTAAAAAGTAGTAAAAAAAGTCTTCCTTTCAAACTTAAAACACAAACAACAACAACAAACCAAAATTAGAAAGATGCCTATGATGTTTAAATATTGTTTATTTTCTTTTTTCTTGTTTTGGGGATGGGGGTGGGTCTCGCTATATAGCCTTGGCCGGCCTGGAGCTTGCTGTATATACCAGGCTGACCTCAAACTCATGGGTGAGGCTTCCTGCCTCTGCCTCCTGCATGCTGGCATTGCAGGCATGTACCACTGTACCCGATGAACATCCTAAACAAGCCTCTGATCTTGTTCTGCCTCCTTGGATGTTTGGCGGCAGAGCCCCAGCTCAGCAGGCAGTCTGCCTGGCTATTCATTCATTCATTCAATCGCATATGCAAAGTTGGCAGGAGAAGACCGTCAGATTCAGAAATTTGCAGTAATTAAAGCAATTCAATTAAATTGGATCGGCCACGGTGGGAATATTCGTACCACAGAAACTGGCAGACACAACAAGCCAGGGCAATTTTTTTCCTTTTTCTTTTAAAATGAAATCATATCAAGGAGGGTGTGTAATGAGACACTTGTAATCCTAGCAACGGAGGACCATCCCAAGTTCAAGGCTGGTTTACAGAGAGACCCTGTCTCAAAAAAGTCAAAACACAAACCAACCAAAAAGCTAAAACCACTCAAAACTAAAGTGCTAAAAACTTTCTACCTATTGGTGACTTAACACAGTGTGGAACGAAGTTAAGTCCAGGACGTGATACTGAGCAAGCCCATCTCTGCTCATGGAAGCTTACAGCCTGGGGCTGCACTGAATTGCTTCATAGAGTGACTATTAGCTCCTAGCTACCGCTGACGTGCATTTTAAAATTTAGAATAAATGTCATTCTAAAATCGTCTCCTCGTTCCTACGCCTCATTGTAACCAAATATGGTCAGTGACTGTTGAACAGCACAAAGTCCATTATTACAGAGCGTTCCAGGGGAGGCGCTGCAGCCGGGGGCACGAGGAAGAGGACGAACAGGTTTGGCAGATGGGTCCAGTGCCCTGATCCAGAACAGACCTAGCAAACTTGAGTACTATAGATTGTTGCCCCACACCACTACTCTGCATCAGGGGTGGGGCCCAGGGCCTTGAACACAAGTTGGCCACTGAGTTATACTTTCACCCTTCACTGGGGATTCTAAAGGTTCAAGGCCAGCCTGGTCTGCAGAGCGAGTTCCAGGACAGTCAAGACTACACAGAGAAACCCTGTCTCAAAACAAAACAACAAAATTCAAATACACATATATGGGGCTGGCGAGATGGCTCCGTGGTTAAGAGCACTTGTTTTTGTAGAGGACTTGGATTTGGTTCCCAGCATCCACACAGTGGGTTACAACTATCTGTAGCTCCAGTTTCAGGGGAACTGACACCCTCTTCTGACTCACGTCAGGAGCCAGACCCTCATGTGGTACACAGACATACATGCAGGCGAACACTCATAAGGTAAAATAAAATACACAGGCATATGTATAAATATGAACAACAATATTACCCAGCTGGCCAGGCTGCCCTAGAGGTTTACTTGTCTTCTGTCCACAATGCTGGAATTACAGGTGGGCGCCACCTGGCTGCCTTTTTACCTGGGTTCTGGGATCAAACTCAGGACTTCAGGCTTGTGTAACAAGCACTACCAGCTGAGCTTTCTCCCCAGGCCCTGGAAAACATATCACGGCCTGTGTCTTTTCCTACTGAGCCATCCTGAAGGTCCAGAAAAACACATTTATACAGCCTACTTTTCTGGTATGCTCATCAGTTTGAAAAAAAATTCTGCTTAAAAAAAAAATGATAAAGGAGCCAGGCGGTGGCGTCGGCGTCTACGGTGCATGCCTTTAATCCCAGCACTCGGGAGGCAGAGGCAGGCAGATCTCTGTGAGTTCGAGGCCAGCCTGGTCTACAGAGTGAGTTCCAGGAAAGGCACCAAAGCTACACAGAGAAACCCTGTCTCAAAAAACCTAAGTGGGGGGGCAGAGGGGTAAGATCAAGGAAAAACAAAACGAAACATTGTTTTATAAACACATAAGTGGGGCTGGACAGAGAATGCTTCCTGGGGGGAGGAGGGTAGCATTCAGGAGGAGTAGGAGGGGAAGAACAGTGTAGGATGTCGGGAAAGGGAGCCAGAGGGGTGCGACCTCGGGGTGTACCACAGGGTTACTCTCTGTACCTGGTGGTTTCTATATCTCCCTCCCCCTTTCTCCTCTCTCGCCTACCTGGGCTCCCTCGCCCTTCAGTATGGCCTTGAGTGTAAATCATTATCTCTAGCAGGGACTACAGAGCAGGCCTCAGCCACAGACATGTGGGAAGGGCCTGGGAGATCTTCAGGTCTGCAGAAAGTGGGCCATGGGGGGAAGGTTGTCAGTCTGGCAGGGGTCCCTCTGACCCTGGCTCTGTTGCCCCAGAAGTTCTGTGTGCTTTAGGCCTAGGGCCTGGTAATGTGCGCCATCTCCCAGTGGTTTACCCTAAGGCCTTACCGCAGCCGCACCAGCTGCTTCAGCACGTCCTGACCAGGCCGGCCTTCAGTAGGAACAGCCCTCCCGAGACCTGAAAGTTCTATAGTTCTAATCCCGCTGCTCCAGGGCAGAGCGTGCTCTCCTGGCTCACTCAGGCCTGCAAGGAACTTGTCCCCACACGGGTGGGGTCCATGCCGGAAGTGGAGCTAAATCCTGGGACATGCTTGGGGCTTCCTCCACACGGGTTAGGCATGACTTTGAAATCCCTCCTAAAGGAAATCTATGCGGGAGAGAACTCTGCTCCGCTCCAGTAGGAATCTAGTTGGAGACTTACTGCGGCCCAGTAGGAGGGGTCGTTTTATGGTAACTGCAGTGTTCAACAGGGGCTACCTATTGAACTTCATATGGAGGACAAATGTCAGGAAGGCCACAAAGAGGGTATAGACGTGGAGTGGCCAAACTTGAACCATGCATCCGTTAATTTGGAACATAGTCTTGGCAGTTCTGCGCTAGATGGACTCAAGTCTGAGAATGATGCAAACAAGAAATTCGTTGTCGCCATGGCCAGACCAGACGGAACCTCTCACTACCCTCAACCTTGGCTGGGCGGGGTTGGGGGGAAGGAGACTAGAAGAGAAGGCGACTCGCGTCCCCGTGGGACCCTTCCTTAGAGCCATTTCCAAGATTAAAACAGGATAGGAGGGGGCGCTGAGCCCAAGCTGAGCTCGGCTCTACTGGAGCGAGGCAGCCGGGCTGCGAGGCCGCACCCGCTTACGGAGCAGCCCGGGCCCGGCGCCAGCCGACTCGCTGCCCCCGCGAACCGCGTGGGGAAGCCGCGTCCCTGCCGGTGGCCTCTTTTTTCCTCGCCGCGTCCTCGGACCCTGGCAACCGAGTGCACCGTGGACCCGCTGCTGCGCGGCTCCTGCGCGCGTGCGCTGGGTCAGCAGGTGGCGCCCGGACGCTCCATCCCCCGGTCCCAGGTCCCTCGAGCCTACCGGAACTCGGAATACAGGTTCTCCTTTCTTCGCTTCCCGGCAGCCCCTAGCTGGAAGAATCTCCTGGTTTCCTGACAACTCTGAGACTCGTCGGGGAACGTTCATGGCGAGACCCTGCACCCACACGACCCCAATCCAATCTCCCAAGAAAAGATCGTGGGAACTCTTTTCCATGATTCTTAAAAGCAATAAAAATTTTTTGAAGCGTGGGCTTATGTAAGGGTTATTAAAAAAGAAAATTGAGGGATTGGGGATTTAGCTCAGTGGTAGAGCTCTTGTCCAGTAAGCGCAAGGCCCTGGGTTCGGTCTTCAGCTCCGGAAAAAAAAAATAAATAAAAAGAAAAATCGATCTCGTGGCATACATCTGAAAATCCCACCCGCCCCTTAAGCGTGTGGAGCCAGGAGGAAAGGTTCTGGGTCATCGTGGCTATAGAAACCAGTTCAAGGTCAGCCTAGGCAAAAAGATATCCTGTCTCAAAAACAAATTCTGTTTTAGTTGGGCAAGGGCTGTGTGCTCGGGTCTCAGAAGCTGGGGGTATGGGATGAACACAAAATATTTATACACTTTCATTTTTTTATTTGAATTTTATTATTAAAAATTTAAATTACATTTTATTCCCT
>CABHPP010082628.1:4964-21156 GCA_902168425.1 Peromyscus attwateri | reverse complement strand
GCGCGCGCGCGCGCGCGCATTCTCACTCAAGCCAGCATATCACACTTCCCTGATTTACTCAAAGTATAGATACAGCTCCAACTTCAACTCCCCCAAATTTGTCAACCAGGAGAGTTGAGTGCTCAATGAAAACTTAACAAAATGCAGCAAACACATATCTGTGTAACCTTGAACATGATACCTGCCTAATGTTTGTATATTGGTCTCCACACTGGGCAAAATAAGTGTACTTTTAAACTTATCCATTAAACTCCATGGAGTCCTACAAATGGGTCCAGATTTGTCCTTGAAAGTTCTCATAGAGATCACTGTGACCAAGTGGAAGATGAAAAGGAAGGACCAGGACAAGGGGAAGCTCTTGGATGTGAGGGGAATGAACAAGAGAAAGCAGTGTTGTCTGGACCAGAGCACTCTGCTCAGGGAGGCTTCAAGACGATACAGAGGAAAGGGGAAATATCCTGAAAAGAGCATCCTAGAGGCTGTCTGCAGACACCTGGATGCACTCATGGAGTATTATGGCACCCCCCAAATCAGCTAGACCAAGTGACCTCATGGCCCCAGCTGTGGAGCAGCATCTGGGGGAAGTAAGAAACAAAGTCTTGTAACCTTTTGAGACTCTGATGTTTTCTACGAATAATCTGTGCACGCTGAGCTATCTTTTGCCAAGATTGTGCCTTTAAAAATCGTGTCTCCTCATTCTGGAACTTGATTGAATCTTATTCACCTGTTTAAAATACAAGTCCTCCATTTAACCACCTCAATTCCATCACAAATTCCTTCCAAGACTATGAGTCATATTAACAAAATACTAAGCTAATGTAACATTAATATGCAGTGTGTGTGTGTGTGTGTGTGTGTGTGTGTGTGTATCTGACCAAGAATGCGTGATATGAGCGACACATTTACAGAAAAATATACCTCACGCAACAGTAGCAGTATGCAAATAGTTCTTACATGGCTGGGATTCAGATCCCTATTATTTTTATAGTCATGAAGAATAAAAATCCTGGGTATTGCATGGTGGTGCATGTCTTCAATCCCAGCACTCGGGAGGTAGAGGCAGGCAGATCTCTGTGAGTTCAAGGCCAACAGGGTCTACAAAGCGAGTTCCAGGACAGCCATGAGTGTTACATGGAGAAACCCTGTCTTGAAAAAAAAAAAAAAAAGAAAGAAAAGAAAAAGAAAAAGAAAAAACAATCACGACTTCAAAGTGTTAGTTAACCTAATCTACTGTAGCCATTTATCTGGCTTTATCCAGATTTTGGGCTTAGATCATTTAACTAAAGAGATAGTTTTATCATAGAATACCTCAGAACCATTCATTTCTTGAGAGATTCCTGGGTGTCAGCCAACAACTGCTTACAAGGTCTCTCAAATATGGAGAGTAAAAGAGCTTTGATCTTACCCAGTTTAATAAGAATATTAACCTTGGAAGTGGACTATTTGAGAAGAGACTATTGGGGGGTGGTGGAGAAGGATGAGCTAATAATAAAGGGTGTTCATTATATTACTGTATGACAATGTCATAATGAAGCCCATTGCTTTGTATACCTACAATATGCTAATTAAAAGGGAAGATGAGAAATAGATCTACATTAAAAAATAATTAATACTTTGTTAGATCCCAAGTGGCTTTAGTTTATGTATTTTGTAAACACTTCACATTTAGTGATACAAACACATTCACTTACAAAGGTTCACTGTAAGAGTTCATGCCTTAGGCATTTTTGGTTTTGGTTATATTTGTTTGTGGTGCTGTGGATCAAACGTGAGCTAAATCCCAAGCCTTATTGCATCCAGCCTGTCAACTTAATATATGTTAGAATCGCTCCATTGCAATATGTACGAGTCTCCACTCTCACGGCTGTATGGTCCTACTCTATTTTGCAGACGCTTTATTTTAGCTAGTTTCTAGTTAATAGGACTTAGTCATTTTTCATATATTATTATTACAGGTGGCTTTTCAGTGGAGAGCCTCACATAAATGTCATTTATATTTTTTATCAGTATGATTTAAAATACTTAGAACTTGAAGCTTCTGAGGTTGTATGACTATCATATAAAGAATAAAGGAATACGGAAAAGATTAGGATTGTAATCTTGACTCCCAAATACCTACTAACAAAAGGAATTCACAGTTGTACTTTGCAGAAATCTTCTTCATTGTCCCTAACCCTTCAGAAAGTCTTAATAAGTCAACATCATTTATGGACAAACCAGTGGGGACAGGTCCTGGCCAGGGCCTCTGACGTCAGTACCTCCTTTGCCTTGAATGGCTTGTTTCCCTTGTGCCCACCACAGATGAGGCGCTGTGGGGTCACTGCAAGGAGAGTGGGCATGTGTGGGTAAGGGCAGCCACACTTACATAACCTGTGGTTGTGTGGTGCTGTGACAGAGAAAATATCTTGTTCCCAAACAAGCAAACTGGCTGGCCCAGGGGCAGGTCACTCTGTGAGCACATGAGGTTAGTGTGTGGGAGGTCCTGAGAGGTGAAACTGGACATATTAGAGCCTTGGGATGCTGGGGTCCCAGGAAGACTTCCCTCTGGCCAACATCACCACCCAAGCACTCCCTGTGCCAGGAATAGGTACCCCTTTGCCTCTGCTAAGACCAACTCTTTTCAGTCTGGTAGAGTGAGCACTATCCATCTCCCCCATCAAACATTAAGCCCAGTTGTTTCCAGAGCCACCTGTCAACATGTAACTAGTGTTAGTACTACAGCAACACTTACACTAACAACCAGAGGGTAAATGGTGCCCTTCTTCAGACAGAAGAGCCCTTTGTAGAAACAGGACAGGCTTAATGAATCCCATAGTGTAGCATTCCTTAAGTGCATATCCTTCCAAATCAAAGACTATGTGAGTGTTTCTAAAATTTTACACTCACAAGCTGAGTGCATGGGCTGGGGAGGAAATTTTGTGCCAAGCTTTCACTTCTTGTTACATCCACCTCTAACCTCCCTTCAAGAGGCCATGCAATTTAGAAGAAAGCCGAGGTTGCTCCCAGCTAAGGCATGGACAGCTCCCCTCCTGATTCATCTCCATGCTAGGCTTCAGAAAGTGAGGAAATGTGGTCCTGGGTGGAAGGTGTTAATTCTGGAGCATGGTTTGGAATAAAGAAGTCCAGAGGGGAAGTAGCTACCTTTATAATGCTAATTATGGTTAATAGTTGAAAGGAGGAGGTTATAAAAACAGTGCAAACTGGAAGACAGCCCACAAAGTAAAATCGGAAGTTATTCATTGACTTTGGGGTAGGAGGGGCTTTTTCTTTTTTTAGACTCTCCCCAGAAGGTCTCGAGCTTAGATTTATTTATGCATTTGTTTGTTTATATTTTCTCCCCATAGGGTCTCAAACTGCCCAGGCTGGCCTAAACTCCCTATGTGGCCAAGGCTTGCCTTGAACTTCTGATGTTCCCACCTTCACCTCCCAAATGCTTGGGTTACAGGGGTGTATCACTGTACCTACCTCCTGAGCTCAGATTTTATTTATTTATTTATTTATTATTTATTTATTTTGAGACAGGGTTTCTCTGTGTAGTTTTGGTGCCTGTTCTGGATCTTGCTCTATAGACCAGGCTGGCCTCGAACTCACAGAGATCCACCTGGCTCTGCCTCCAGAGTGCTAGGATTAAAGGCGTGGGACACTGCCACCCGGCCTGAGCTCAGATTTTAAAACAAGGCTTCCCAAACATTGCAGCTCTTCCCAACTCCCTCCTTGCACAGCTAGCGTGGCCTCAAGCCACTATGGTTCTAGAGTTGGCAGGGAAATTCCCTTCTTCCCACTGTAGGATGATTTCAACTAACCTTGGAGCCAGATAGTTCTCCTGGATCCCAAGAAGATTGACACCAAGAAGACGGGCTTGGGCATGAGACCTGAGGTCAGCAGTTACTGGCTCTAAACCTGACCGCTCAAGTGTCACCATCTTGAGAAAATCTGTGTTTTGAATGACTTAGTGATCGATTCTTTCTTCCAAAAGGGCTCTGGGGAAAGAAAACGTTATAGAAGAATTGGACTATTAAGGCTTCTATTGCAAACTACTTAGCCAGTAAGTATGTTCAAAGCCAAGTGGACAATGTTAGCTTCCTGGCTTTATCTTGAGTATTGTCAAAATGTGGCCAGAACAAAGAGTAACTATACACACCACCAAATTCCCTGGCTTCCTCAGCCAGAGGAATCCTGGGTAGATAGGTACAGTGATGACCTTTCTGAACATGCTTAGTCTGCAGAGGCCAACCATGGTAGAAGGTGCAGTAGATAATAGTTCTGTCTGTGCTACATGGAGGCTATGGACAATCTTAGCCAAGCAAAGGGACCACATTTACACGATGGCGGTCTATGCAACAAAGCCACCAGACCTCTGGCGGGAAGTCCTCTGAGCAGGATTTTGAAGCCTTCATCGACAGGAATTTTCTGAAAGGAATGGGTTTTGCCTCTTTAAGGTTTCCCCAGCAACTGAGTTCATGGACAGGTGGAGGCTAATGACGCTTTGGTCAGATTGTTGTCTAAGAATATGTCAGCAAAGTGGCACCAGATCTCCATTCAGTTTGGTTTCCCATGTGGCAGATCCCTTGTTTCTTGATAATATTTCTCTGCTGAACAATAAGAGCACACTTCCTTATCTTGTGCTGCCAGGATGAGGCCGGTTCCAAAGTCTTCCAACATATCCAGCATCTCTCTCTTCTTTCCAGAATCCAGTCCTAGGATTCTAGAAGAAATACCCAGAAAATACAGGTTTGGCAAAGATGCAATAGCCCAACTTTGTGCTTTGGGAGTGACATCATACTTAACATCAGGATGACCCTGTTAGACACATAATGTGCATTTTCATTGATGTATAAAATTTTGGGAAACCATAGATGCACCTGTTTAGATAGGGTTCCCTTGTTAAAATGAAATCTCCAAGGACATGATCATGGGTTAATGCTCAGCTTTCTGTAATGCTTATGCCAAATAAAGGGCATGAAGTTTATGTGAACTGTTGCTATTCTGATTATAGCCCAGTGTTGTTATTATTTCAATTGTAGTCCAAACCAGTTCCCATATTTGATCAGTACTATACCTGGAGTAGCTTTGAAATACTGCCTCATGTCTGAAAATTATTGTACCAGGCTTTTATTTGGGGGGTGGGGAGGCACCAACCAGCTCCCTAATCATGACACAGAAACTTCTTATTAGTTATGAATTCTTGGCCTAGCTTAGGCTCATTTCTGGCTCTTTTAACTTAAATTAACCCGTTTCTCTTTATTTACCCTTTGCCTCAGGCTTTTTACCTTTCTTTCTATATAACTTACTTTCACTGCTTCTCTTGTCCAACTGGCTGGCGGCTGCCTGGCTTCCGGCCCTGGGCAGCTCCATCATTCTCTCTTCCTTCCCTTGTTCCTCTTGAGCCTAGAGTTTCCCCTCCTATTTATTCTCTCTGCTTGTCAGCTCTGCCTATCCCTCTCCTGCTTAGCTATTGGCCATTCAGCTTTTTATTAGACCAATCAGGTGCCTTAGGCAGGCAAGCGGAAACAAATGCAACACAAACACACCTTTACATAATTAAACACACATCCTTACATCGTTAAATAAATACAGTGTAAACAAACGTAGCACACCTTTACACAGTTAATGTAATATTCTGCAGCATAAACAAATGCAACACATCTTTACATAATTAAACACACATCCTTACATCGTTAAACAAATGCAGCGTAAACAAACATAGCGCACCTTTACATAGTTAATGTAATATTCCGCAGCATAAACAAATGTAACACATCTTTACATAGTTAAAGTAATGTTCCACAACAAATCGTTATGTTTCCATACAATCATGCTTTGGTTAAAAACAAAGTCACTTACCACTGATTCCTGGGTTCACAACTGGTGGCCAGAGGGAGAAGGACAGGGTTTAAAATTTAATCGCTGCGTACAATGTGTTTCAAGGTGGGGTGATTTGGAAAGGATATTGCTAGACAGTTACACTTTAACAAAGTGTAAACACACATGCACAGCCCAGAATCCAGACAACTGTGCCCTGCAACATGAGGAATATTTTATACTGTAAAGAGCACAGGCTCCCAAGCAGTTTCCATATTTTCCCCTTAGAGACACAGTTACTGGCTTTCCCCCCACCTCCTTTTTCCTTTTATCCTTCCCTCCCTTCTTTCCATTCATGGTACAGCTGTACACAGAGGGCCAGGAAGAAGAAAGAAGGACGTGGTCATGCCTCCGGGCAGGGGAAGCGCTGTCATCTGGGGTCTGCTCTGGATGGATTCTCACACGATTGCGTTTGGGAAGATCTGTAGCTGAGAAGAGCATTTCTACCCAGGAGGAAAAGCATGGGGGAAAGTTCTGGAATTTGAAACTCAATAGCTGCCTTAGTCTGCTTTGTGCTGCTGTAACTGAATACAGAGCGGGTTCTCTATGAGGAACTGAGCTTTTCTCAGCCCACATTCTAGAGGCTGGTGGGCTTAAGGTCAAGGGGCCATATTTAGTGAGGGTCTTCTTGCTACCACCGATGCTATGAAGCTCATTGTTTGCTCAGAGAGGCACACAAGAGATGGCCACACTCGCTTTCAAAACAGACCACTCACATGGTAACCCACTGTGTCATTGGTCCATTAATCAATGATTTAATGACTTCAAGGTCTCACCACCAAATGCCATTGCCAGATAACTTTGGGGATTAAGCTTCTGATACAAGATTTCTGGGGTGCAAATACTCAAACCATAGCATGGCCTTCAACAAGATAGGATCGTATGAGGCATACGGTCATTTTATCCTGAGTGTCCTGTGTAAGAGACACAGACGTGTTTATATCTTTCTATAATGTCAGAGTTTGTTGCATAATAAATCCACAAGATATGTCAGTTTTACTGGCTAAAACTTACTAAACATCCCAATTTCTCTTGATAGTTGGCTTTTGGTACCACAGGTTCTTTTTTTCCAATATTAATTACTATTATTGACACTCATTTTTACACAGTTATATAAGTATATATATGTGTAGGTATGTATGTTATTTATATAGGCTACAAAATGGCTACTACAGGGTTAGAGAGACCACTGAGGTCCAAGATGTCTTATTGAAAGCAGAGGCAAGACGGCTGATGAAGATGAAGAGTCACTGAGGTGGTTAGATGGGCTAGTAAGGAGGTCATTGGAAGGTGCTGAAGTAGTCTAGCAGCTGGGCCAAGCTGTAGATCCACAGAGTCATAGGTCTGTTGTTGAGTAGAGGTCCAATCGGAAGGAAGGAAGGATGGATGGATGGATGGATGGATGGATGGATGGGTGGTTAGATAGATGGACAGATGGACAGATGGATGGATGTATGGACAGTTGTTTGAGTCGTCTGTATTAAGCAGTTGGGACCACTCTAAGCTGAACTACAGTCAGATGGTCAAGTGACAGGTTGGTCAAGCTGTTGACATCAAGGCACTTGGTGTCCTTCTTTTAAATGGGCCCAGGTGAGGATGGTGTACTCTTCCTTGTCTGCTCAGTAAGTTTATAGACCAGGCTTTTCTAACATGGTTTTCATATGCCCACATGTCTATGTGTTTTCCATGTACTTCAATGGGTTTATAGGTAGTACCTTTTTATTAATATACATACATTGTTTATTAGTCTGTGCTTCACAGTTCATGTTAGACAGGTAGTTGTGCCTACTAATGCACGTGAGATGCCATGCTGTGCCATCCTGTCTCTGTTTGCACTTAAACTAGAGCCAATTGATACTTTGTAAAATGGAGACACTCAGGGCAAGGCACAAAGCCTGAAAGCCCCTGTCCACACAGCTTGGGGCAGCGCAACAACCGAACAGCCACAGTCTGATTTCCACACATTATTTCCCTTAACAGTCAGCCATGCTGCCTTTCCCCAACAGCTCACAGAGATCTGCTCTGCTCTTCCTAATAGCTCAAAATGGCGCTGGGTGGGTGTGCTGTCATTTGACTATCTAGTTGTGATTGCTGGATGCTTAGCTTGTTTTCCATTGCTATAAACAATTATCTGATCATTTCCTCGGGAAACATTCCTGGAAGGGAAGTTACTGGGGCAGAATGTCGCATGTATCTTAAATATACTGTGATTTGCATTGATGACTTGGCTTAAGGAGATTTACAAGTTCCCGGCTCCCTAAAGAGGACAGAGTCCTTTTCTTGGACCGCTGTGTCTCTGAATGCTGAATCACTTTTGTCTTTGCCAGCCCTTTCCATAATGATCATTATTTTGTGTTCCTTTAAATTTGCTTCCTTAGATTGCCAGAGATTAAACATCTTTTCTTAAAGTTATTAGCTATTTGCATTCTTCTTTTACAGCCTTGAGCATTTTGGACTTTTGCCTGGTTTGAAATTAGAATGTTATCTTTTTATTGATGAAGGGGAACATTTTGTCTGCCAAATACACTGCTCATATTTTTTCTCAATATTATATTCATTTTTAAACATCATTTATATCTTTTACTGTGCCCAGTTCCTAAATTTTTATGAAGTCAATCCTGGAAGTATAAAACTTAAAAGACAAACAAACCTCACTTCATATTGTGCAACGTTGCAGATGGTCATTGGTTTCATTTCTTGGATCTCTATGCTCTTTGCAATCCAATGTGGTTGCTACGGTATTTGCTTCCTTGCTAGGACCACTGTTCCGCCGATGGAAGCGACAAAGTCCACCATCCCTCCTCTTCTGTGAAACCTTCCCTCTGTGTGTGGAAGAGCCTGACTGTCATATTAGGAGGTGAAACTGGGGACCCTTACTCATGTCAGCACCAAGTACGGTGGCTACAGAAGATGTGACAGGCAAAGCCATCCCAGACTTCCAGCCCTTGTCCCACGTGATGGCTGAGCACGCCTCCTGGAGACAAGCCACACCTTGCCCAGATCAATGCAACTACCCAGGCTCTCCAGAGACTTGTCAGCTAATGTCAGTCATCACAGCTTACATCCTCAAGCTTTTGGGCAGCTTGCTCCGAGGTCGTAAAGGACCAAGTCACCTACACTTTCTTCTGTACTGAGTTTTACTTGGGTTTTAACTTTTGCTTACATCCTTTAACTCACATAAAATTCATTGTCATATACTGTGTGAAGTGAGCAGATGAGCTTCGGGCTTTGTTATTTTTTTTTCTTCTAAATGTATAACAGATTCTCTCAACACTATTTTTTTAACTTTCTTTTGCCACCCATTTGAAATGGTTCTCATTAGCTGAATTTTCATATGCACAGGGCTGTCTTTTAAGATATTCCTAATATGTTCTGCTGATTTCTTTCCATATCCATGCACCAATAACACAGTACTTAATTACTTAATTTTTGAGTACAACTTGTTGACTGGCGTCATAGAGAATAGTGTAGGAAGCCAGTTATTAGGATTCAGGGGAGGCACACTGTCTTTAATCTTTTCACATTCCTCATAGAATCTGCCCAGCTTTTGTGACATGGTGGTGATTACCAAATTTGCTTTTTGGAAGAGGAAACATTTAGTCTGCCAGCACAGCGGGAATGGCGACATTCACTACACTAGAAATCCATTGAGAGCCTTGTGGTTTATGAGGACAACGTCAATAATTATCTCTTGTCCTCACAGCTCTGTATGGTATAAGGCAACCCACCTAAGACAGGAGAGAAAAGAGAAGGAAGTCAAGACAGGAGAGAAAAGAGAAGGAACTCTAACACTCACAGGGAGTTTGCTCTGAGATGGCTCATGCCAGTTGACTTTCCTAACAATCCAGTGTAGTGGGTGGTTGTTTGTACCATGCCCTGAAGCACCGCCCCTAGTGAGGCAGCAGGTAGCTGCTAGGTACCACCTGACCCTTGGGCGTGGCCACGAGGGATCCTTAAGACCTGGGATGCATGTATGTGTGCTCTCTTCTCTTTGCTACCTTGTGGTCTTGGATGCTGGTGCGGATTAAGGCAGAGCTCTCTGGAGAACCGAGTTGGACCTTGCCCCACCCCTCCAGGATTCTGTGACCAACTCCTTTATTGTGGTTGTGAGTTAACCCCCAAATAAATTCCTTTGACCATCAAATAGACTCAGTGGATTTATCCCATTAATCTGGAGAGGTCTTACATCTGTTTTTCGGAAGAGAATGTGAGGTGCATGAAAGATCAAATAGCTACATACATCAATATCCCACAGTAAGTGAAGAAGTTAAAATTCCATATGTGTATGATCACAAAACCACACTGTCCAGAACATGGAAAGAAAGTGTCCCTCAAGGCAAAGGGTGGTCTTTTCTGGAAATATGGTTATGAAAATCTCTGGGTTGTTTTCTTTCTTTTTCCCCTGATACTTCTGATGCTCTTCAGATCTTCTGTGTGACCTGCCTTCTTGCTCTTGGCTTGGTCGGGGTTGCCAAGCTAGAAGGAAGAGGGGGCCCCTGTGGTGAACTTGCATTCAGTCATATTGTTTCCTAGCCTAACTCATCTTTCCCTCCTATGAGTGTGTGTGGGATGGTGATGATGGTGATGATGATGGTGGTGTGTGTATGTTCATATGTGTGGAGGTGCACATGTGGATACAGGTGCATGTGTACATGTGGATACAGGTGCATGTGTACATGTGGATACAGGTGCATGTGCACATGTATATGTGATATGCATGTGGAGGCCAGAGGACAACTTTAGGGGTCATTCCTCAGGTGCTATTTTGTTTTTCTTAAAGACAACGTCACTGGCCTGAAACTCCCCAAGTAGGCAAGACTGACTAACAGGCAGGTCCCAGGAAAACCCATGTCTCTGCATCTTTGGTGATGGGACTATATGCATGTACCACCACACTAAATTTTTGTTTTGTTTTGTTTAGCAATATCTGGGAGACCAACCTCAGGCCCTCGTGCTTGCAAGGCAAGAGTTTTACCAATGAAGTCCTACAGACAGTTCTCGTAGAAATCTGCTGCTTCCACCTGAACTAGAACCTGATGAATGAAAGAAACGTTTTCCAAAGAAACATTGACTATTCCATGCTGACAGAGATGGTTGGAAGGTAGAGAATGGCTTCACTCCCACCCTTGCGTCTTCTGCATGCAGGAATGAGTGTGAGTCTCCATACTATCTGGCTACGTCTATTTCAGTGTGGCAGTAGAAAAGGGTTGGATTATGAGGCTAGGCATAAAAAGGATAACTTTTAGTCCAGTGGCAGAGCAGAAATAACTTCTGAAGGCAGAGTACAATTGGAAAGGACCATTCATTTTGGGGGCTCTAGGATGAGAAAGAGAAGAGCAAATGGATAGACCAAAAAAGCAAAATGGAGTCACAAATCAATGCAATGGGATTAAGTTTGCCAGTGGTTTCACAGAGTAAAAAGCAGAGCATGACATTGTTTTTTGTTTATTTGTTGTTTTGTTTGTTTATGAAGAATGCACACGAAGTGTAAAGGAAGGCAAAAAGCGAAGTAAACAGAAAACACATGACTGCCCTATCCTGGAGGGAATCACCACCACAGAACAGAAATGGCTGCGTGTTTATGAGAAAGCAATCTGGCAAGATATATACATTCTGAATTTAAATGATTGACTCAGCAAGCAACTCTATGTTTGTGAAGAGAACTTCAGGATATATACATAAGTATCTGTAGCAGGAAAAGAGAGCTGAGAACTGAAGTCCCATTTGTGGGGAGACAGAATAAAAAATGACATATCCAGGTGATTCAGGGCACAAAAGGGGAGCAGAACTAATAACACACACACACACACACACACACACACACACACACACACACACACCATGCAACACACACTCACATACACTACACGTGGGTATTGATTAGACTGACTTACACACTTGGATGCTGGATAGTCTCTCAATAGCCACCTGCATGCTGGGAAGCAGAGAACACAGTAGTTTTTATGTCCAAGGAAGTGGAAGCCTCTACATTCCCAGTCCAAGGCTAAAGGATCGAAGCTCCCTGGAGAACTCCTGGTGTGAGTCCTCACTAAAGCCCAAAGAAGTGAGTCTGTTGCCCACAAGCAAGGCAGTAGCAATACACACACTTGTTCCACAGTAACATCCTGGCTGGATTCTTCTTCCTATCTTTGTTCGATAGGAAGATTCCATGCATGTTCAGGGTAGGTCTTTTCCCACTTAGCTGCTGTCCTATGTCAGTTGTATTTGGAAACACTACACATCTACATAAGTGTACTCTGTTAATGTCCTGGCTTCCTCTCATTCCTATCCACCTGGTAGGAATTCAACAAGATTAAACATTACACCATTCAGGGAATACTATGAGACTGACTCTCTGCTCAGTGCACCAAGAGGGCATCGTGGAATATTATATGGCTTTTAAATAACTTGGCATTTGAAAAAGCAGACTTTCGAAGTGGAATATTATACAGCTGTTAAAGAAATTGGCACAGAAGAACACAGACTAGCAAACAGATAAGCACAGTGTATGTATTCATTGCTACTTCATACTGCGAAACTTTTGGAAACATTTAGCTACAGAGTTTTAGTTATGAATGGCCATTGTATTAGTTATTCTTATTGCTATGACAAAGTACATGAGAAAAGCAATTTAAAGAAAGAAAGCTCACCGTTTGAGGGGACAGTCTACCATGAAAAGCAATACGCAGGACAGAGAGAGCATTGCTAGAGTTGGTCGCAGGAGTTGAAGGCAGCTCCCACCGCACAGGAAGCACAGAATGCTGAGTTCTGGGGCTCCACTCACTTTTCTAGCCCCTGCCTGAGCCCAAAGGATGATATCCTCACATCCCAGGTAAGCCTTCCCACTTCACTTAAGCCTATCTGGAAGTGGCATTAAAGCCACACCTGGAGCTGTGTTTCCATGGTAATTCTAATCTCATCAAATTTGACAATCAAGGTTAACCATCATCATCATCAAATACTACGTGTAATATAGATTCATTTTCATAGTGTTTGACGTGCTTACAGTCTAATGAAAAATGGCCTGCAGAATGGCGGTCACAGAGAGCTACCAACACTGATATGATAACTACCAAAGCCGAATACAGTTTTATGCCAAACAGTCTATGAGGAAAACAGTTCCAGTTAGAACCATGCCATCAACAGAGGCACTATTTTGTCAAATAAATTCAAGGGTGCCTCTGGCAGTTCTTACAAATTCAGGCAGACAATAGGAATTTATTGTTGAAAGTTAGCTGTTTGCTGATTTTTAAAGGATTTAAAAACATATAAGGAAGAATACCTGATACCAGCCATGAAACTTTTGAACAGTAGCTCTTCTACCAATTACTAGAAAACAAATCCAACTGCAATCCAATCAAATACCCTCCCCCTGTAGAAATTAATCAACAGAGGCTGGAGAGAGGGTTCAGCAGTAAAGAGCACCCATCTGTTGGGGCTCACCACTGTCTGTAACTCCAGCTCTAGGGGCTCCCATGCCTTCTTCTGGCCTCCTCAGGCACCAGCACACACATGCACATACCTGCAGATTGCACATATCCCCACACGGACACACAAATAAAATATAAATAAAGCAAATATTAAAGGAGGAATTAGTAAGCAAAACACTGAGACAAAATGACAGCCAAGCCCATTTCTATTTATTTATTTATTTATTTATTTATTTATTTATTTATTTATTAAAATACTTTGAATATTTCACTCTTGCTGTAGCCTCCTGAGTAGCTGGGATTATAGACACGTGATCATACACATCCAAAAGGAAAGAAGATTCTTAAGCAAGACCAGAAACCCAGAGACTAGAAATGAAAGAGAATAAATCTTAATCAGATGCTCATCACTGTACACTTTAACAAATAGAGCAGAGGCCTGGAGAGACAGCTCAGGGAGGGAAAGTACTCACTGTGCAAGCCCGAGAACCTGAGGTTGAATCTTAAACACCCATATAAAAAAGTTGGGCATGGCTGGATGTGCCCTTGACTCTAACATCAAAGGGTGGAGACAGAGATCTGGGAGTTCACTGGACAGCTAATCTAGCCCAAATGTCAAGCTTTGGGTTCAGTCAAAGAGAGCCTGTTTTTAAGGGAGTAGGGGAGAGAGCAAAAGATGCCAGCATCCTCTTCTGGCTTGCCAATGTTTAGCAAGAGAGTTCGCACCTGCACATTTGTGGACATGTGCTACTCCCATCCACCCAAGCTCTAAAGAAACAATGGATCTGGACCAATGTTTTCAAAGAACAATGCCTGGCAGTGTTTGTGATGGATAAAGAGTTCTTAGAAATTGATGGAAAAGGGGGTGGGGGAGAATCAAATAGAAAAATGACCAAAGGAGATAATTAGGAATTTCACAAAGAGAAAAGTAAACCCACATAGCTAAGATAAATACGAAACATGACAAAAATCACTATTTAGCAGGAGAATGTAAATTACATTAATAGCAGATCACATTTAATCGGTACATGTGCTTATGGCTACGGAAACACGACAATGTGGAAAAATAAGTTAGGTCGCAGCCTGTCTAAGTAGAGTATGTAGCATGAGAGTGGAGTCATATCTCAAGCCCAAATCTCATCTTTGCTTGATGAATTCAGGAAGGTCCTTCTAGCATGAAAGAAATGGAGAGATCCCTATGGGAAGGGACTCAGATCCTTTGCCAGGGAGAGGGAGAAGAATCTATTCCAGGCTTCACCCCTCCCATTGGCCCTGCTGAGTTTGTGGGAGGTGTTTCAAGACCGAGAAATTGATTTTAAAAAGGGGGATATCTTCATGGTAAGATATGGCTGTGGCCTTTGAGGGAGGCTGACAGTGAGTCCAGGACACACCCACGGAGAATAAACACACAGCTTTGCAAAGCCATTCCTGTTAAAGTCAGGAACTACAGAGGCCACCGATTGTGAGACTCTGCACGATTTTCTGCCTATTTTCACTCCTTGGAAACTGACTTCAGAATATTCTGGAAAGAACGTTTTTATGATCTGAAATAGTCTGGTGGAATAAATAGAGGAGTTCAGATGAGTGATCTGAAAGAATACATAAAGCCGGTCATTTTCAAAGGCATTGTGGACACTTTAACTACATCTTAGTCTTGGGCTGGGAAGACGGATCTGTCGTTAGGAGAGCTTGCTGCTCTTGCAGAGGACCTAAGTTTGGTTCTACATCCCTACATCAGGCAGCTGAACACTGCTCACCTACATTTGCAGGGACCACTTTTGCCATTACAGGTCTCAGCGGAGGGAGGGGCTCAGTGTTTCTGAGATCAGGGGTCTGAGGCCTTGAGCCATCTTCTCATGAAAATTACTTGAGGAAGCTCCCTTCTCTTGGTTTTATTATGGAACATGACTCCAAATGATACATTGTTTCTGCACCAATAAGACCTTACAAATTGATAATGACCTTATGACTTGGATAATGCCCAGCTCATTCATGGGTGGAGATTTCTGTTTATAGGATCCTTCTCTTTCCCACTGATTTTTTTTTTCTTTAGTGTAAATACCTTTATATGAATTAAATGGTCTCCCCTTATTAAAGAAACAGCAAACACACACACCCCTGGCTAGGCAGAGTAAACCAAATGTTCTTATCAGGCAGGTCACGGAAGGAGTTTGTTCATCTGTGTTGAGTGGGTTGAGCTCCAGCATGATGGCTTTCAGGGATTCCTAAGCGGGCATAGAGATGCTCTTGGAGTCACCAAGAGTGAGCAGATGAGAGAGAAATAGAAGGAGGACTCCTTATAGGATCAGAGAAGCGGTACCCTCCAGGGGAGACAGGTGGTCCAGGTGAGTGATGGTGAACTTGGCTCTGGCTCACTGGGGGCAATGAGCCACTGCTCTGACCCAAGGCTATGCTCTGTAATTTCACTCACCCTGGCACTAATGTGACCCTGATACCTTTTGAAAGGTTTATTTAATAAAAAAAAACTACGTGTATGTACCCTGCCTGTGTGAGTTTATGAGCACGGTGGGAGACCAGAGTGGGTCAGTTGCCCTGGAACTGGAATCACAGGCAGTTTCGAGTTGCCTGAAGTGCATGCTGGGAACTGAACCAGGGGTCCTCTGCAAGAGCAATAAGCACTCTTAACCACTGACCCATCTCTCTAGCCCCAAATAATTTTTTTACACAAAATTATGTATTTTTTTCTCTTTTTTCTTTCTTTCTTTCTTTTTTCTTTTTCTTTCTTTCCTTTTTTTTTTCTTTGAAAACAGGGTCTTATTCTGTAGCTTTGACTGGCCTGGAACTTGCTGTGTAGACCACAATGGTCTCCAACTCAACAATAGAGATGCATCTGTCTCTGCCTCTCACACCGAGATCGGAAGAGCGTCGTGTGAGACTTG
>CABHPP010082619.1:0-11631 GCA_902168425.1 Peromyscus attwateri | reverse complement strand
CAGATATTCTGCAGGACACACAGGAAAGCGACTCATGAACTTTGCCAGTTTAGATGGGACAGTCCTTCAAATTTCCTGAGAGATCTGCCAGATACTTTAGGCCTATAGGGTGAAGATGGATTCCCCAATGTTACAGAAGAACTTTGGGTGACTATCGAGGCAGCCAGTTGTCTCTGTCATTTCTAGAGTTTTGGAAGTTGCTTGCAATGCACTTCCTATTTACTCAGGTAATATTATATCTTTCTGTGACCTTTGATGGAATTGAAGACTAGATAGTTATAATTATACTTTTCCCTAGTTATGATAAAAGGTAAATTAGATATGAAACTTTAGAGTCACAAAGATAGGATAGATGATAGAATATTTTCTTTAATTCTGCCAAATACAAATAAACTAGATATTGCAACTGTAATTCTTGCTTGATAACTGTTTTGCTATATGTAATTTTACTATATTAAAGTGAAAACCTTCTTTTTGATTAGACAGATAGAAGGAAATGCTGTGAGGGATGTCTTACTGTATACTGTGAATATGTGTTGCTCTTATTGGTTGATAAATAAAGCTCTTTGGCCAATGGCAAAGAAGAATAAGTTTAGGTGATATATTCAAACTGCAGACAGGGCAGAGTCAGAGCAGACACTGTGAGCCACCCAAGAAGCAAGACATGGAAGAACTGGTAAGCCATGGGAAACATAGCAATACATAGATGAGTAGAAATGGGCTAATTTAAATGTAAGAGCTAGCTAATAATAAGCCTGAACCATTGACCAAGCATTTATAATTAAAATAAGCCTCTGAATGATTATTTAAAAGTTTCTATAGAACAGGGCAGGACACAGAAAAGTCTCTGGTTACATAGACAAAAAGGAGGCTCCACTTAGGAAAGGTTTGGAAAGCAAGAGAAAGGGATGACCAGGCACTATCCACAAAAGTGAGTAGGTGCAGCATATTTCAGCCCAATATGTCTCAAATGAACAGCTTTGGATTATATCCTAGTAAAAACAATGGTACTTGTAAAAATACTGTTATAGTTGTGTTATCAATAAACTTTGCATAGAAAGGTAAACCCAAAAGCAAGAGAAAAAGTGTGTGGTGTGTGTGTGTGTGTGTGTGTGTGTGTGTGTGTGTGTGTGTGTGTGTAAAAAGAGCAATTATATGGTCAAAGTCAAGATAGCTTTTGAAAATAAAACTGACAAGACATTATGATTAACTGGTTATGAAGTCTACAGGAAAAATGGACTAATTGAGGCACTTCATTTACTAGCTACAGCAAATTGCAGATGACTGTGTAAAATGCTTGAGAAAGGAGTCCCCCTTGCATGGATGCTAAAGCAATTACCAGGTGATACTGAGCTTCTTTGGGAAGAAACTTCCCAGGGTGGAAAGGGAAGGATGAAAGGCACTGGGAAACCACAGAGGCTGACAAGAAGAGTGTCCATCGGATGGGCTGATACCATGCTTCTTGATGTGCCCATCTAGAATAGTGCTGAGAAAAATACTCTTTATTTATAGGGTATATCAAAACACAGTATGAGAATTACGAAAATTTTTAGTAGAAATAGGGGTAGGAGGATATGGTGTATTGAATAGGAATGGCCCACATAGGCTCATAGATTTGAATACTTGGTCACCAGGGAGTGGCACTATTAGGAAAGGAGTGGCCTTGTTGGAGGAAGTGTGTCACTGGAGGTGAGCTTTCAGGTTTCAAATGCTCAAATGAGGCCCAGTGTCTCTTTCTCAATTCTTCCTGCTGCCTGCCAATCTAGAGGTAGAGTTCTCAGCTATCTCTCAAGAACCATGTCTGCCCGCATGTCACAATGCTTTCTGCAATGATGATAATGGACTAAACTCTGAACTGCAATCCAGCCCCAAATGAAATGGTTTCCTTTTTAAGAGTTGGCATGGTTATGGTGTCTCTTCACAGCAATAAGGTCTTGGTAAATTTGACAGATTTGAAGGAAGTAAGATGCAAGGACAGCGAAATGTGTTTGCACTTTAGTGGAACATAAAGCCTGAATCTTCTTACCTCCTCCACTGGAATTCTGGGTTACAGGTTTGCTTCACCATGTCTGGGCTTCAGCATTTTTCATGCATATTTTTCTTTATATTTTTGTTTGTTTGTTTTTAATAGGAACTGAGACGGTAGATGAGGAATACATTTGCACTACAAAGCAAATCAGTGTAGAACTGACGATCTTCCACATTGACTTTAAATAACATTTCGGATCCGTAAGATTGATTCATGCCACTTGTCTGCTGAAAGCCTTTAAGAAACTTCCTGCCTCACCTACAGAAAATACTGACTTGTTCCATAAAATATGACCAGTCATCTTGCATCAGCCAACCTCCTCATCTCTTACATCATAACTCTAATTCATTCTCAGCCAGGCTAAGCTTTTAGATTTTCCTCAACACACTTAGCAGTCCGTATCTTCTTCAGGCCCTTTAATTCTGCTCATACTCTACTTGAAATGTTTTCTTCTAGATATTGACAAATCAAAAAACTCATTTCCCTCAGTAATTAATTGAAAGAGCCCCTTCTGACAGAAGTTTTGATCATTTTTTGAAATGTCTCTATATATTCTATTGATTTTGTTGCATTATTTTGGTGAAAATTCATGTTCATCAAAATAATGTTACTGACCTTAGTTACTTCCTGTTTACTCCTTCATAAGTCACACAAAAATTGAATTTTGCATATCTTGTTTACCACTCTATAGCCAAGACTTAGTATAATGGGTAGCAGTCTGAAAGGGCCTTGTAAATGCTTACTTAATAAAATGGCTCACTTCAAACCTTATTTATGGTTTGTCTTTGTTTTTGATGCATTCAAAACATATATAAAATATACAAAGGTATACAAAGATATATATATATCTTGTATACAAAGATAAAAATATATCTTGGACATAGTCTTTTATGGAGAAGTATTTTCAAACCAACTGACATTTTAAGCAGCCAGGGTAGATTCTATACACACAGATGCACCACACATACACACACACACACACACACACACGCACGCACGCACGCACTCATGCACACACATATTTATACTGTACTAAATTGACAAGAATTCATTGTAAGACAATCTAGTATATATATTCTGTGTAAAAATATTCATTTTGATATTTATATGTTCTCTTTCTTCTTCCTCCCCCTCACAACCTCGTATGTATGTGTGTGTGTGAGTGTGTGTGTGTGTATGTGTGTTGGTGTGTGTGTAAATGAATGTCAGTGACAGGAGAGGCCAAATTAGTATACAAGATTTCCTTGAGGTGGAGCTGGAGTTGTACACAGTTATGCGGCACTTAATGTGGGTGTTCTGAATTGAATTCTGGTCCTCAGAAGCAGCAGCAAGTGGTCTTAACTGCTGAGACACCTCCCAGAAACCTCATGTGTATTATGTTTTTAATATCATGATAGTTGTCATAATATACATATGTATAATACAAAATATATAATGACAACTATTATGCTATTAAATATATAGTAGATATTAAATACATTATTATAATATTTAATCATATATTATGTCATATAATTATATAATTATAAATTTTATATGATATATATATATATGGCAACTGTGGGTTAAATAAGATAATAAATACAAGGGAGCTGGGGAAGTACCTCAGCAGTTAAGGCCACTTGCTGCTTTGTTAGAGGACCAGAATTCAATTTGGTATATTTATTTATGGGAAAGAAATGTTGGTAGAGAAATAAACCCTAATTTAGTTACTGTTTTGTATTGGCCTGTGAATATGATGTAGATATATAATAATGAGCTTTTCTGGTTAGAAATTTTATACCATACCTATGCATATATTTACTATAAATCCTGTGGGGGAGGCCAGGGAATACCATTCATTAATTTATATACAAAATATTCAAAGTGAAAATTAGGCTACTTACTAGTACTCTCATTTTACATAAGCTGTTTTATTTAAAATCACAAAGAAAGCTAAACAGAAGGAATGAAAAAGTTCCCCTTTACCATAAAAATTATAGCAAAATGCTTCTTTTTGACACAGCATACCACAGGGTAAGAAATATTGCTGGTAAAAATTTGATGAACACAGAATAATTGCATATGAAATACTGTTTACTTACATGTTTGCTATAAAATATCAAAATATTTTATTCATATAAAGAGTAAAAAATGAAAAAAATCTGACATCATTCATGTCCTATGATTCTATACTATCTGTGTAGGTAGTGTGTAATCCAGCTGCCATACCATGGCAATCAATGCTATAACATACCCATAGTACACCCTCTTAAGTTACATGTGAGAGAGATTAAGTGATCAACCAGGGAGGCAGACTTAGTAAGCCACAATGTTGAAAGTAGAACTGAATCTCCTTGTTCTAAAATTTTCATTTCTTCCACACTATCCCATCCATCGTTATTTCTGTTTATTCATTCCTGTCCCACACAAATACAATTTAACAATTGGGCACCCATGGGGACATGCAAATGACACTTCAGCCACTCCATTTGGATTGTGTTCCCAGATCTTGGCATATGAGAGTTATCCAAGGAACACATGCTTATGCCACTTTCTACGGGATGCCTAAGACACTGTCCAGGGTTTGTATCTGTCAGCTGATTGTCTCTGTCCTGTTTGAACTGGTTATGATTAGATCACACAGTACAAACTGAAATATATTTAAGCCAACTCTCCTACTAAAGGGCTGATTAAATTATCCTTACCAAGGCTTCACAGTTCCCAAAAGATGTGACAAATTGTCACTCATTTAAAAAAAATGAAGGGCCTGAGAATAGACATTTTTTGTAATCATAAAGATAGAAGAAAAGAGAAATTGTCAAAGTTCAGTCTGAAATTATTCTCAAAGTGCATATGATATAAGAAGGAAAGGATGAGAAAATGAGTTTCAAAGACAGAGCATTGAAGAATTTGGAACCATTTTATATTATTTTGTCTCTTTGAACTACATTCATTTAAGAGAAACTGCAATTTCAGAAGCTTGAAAAAAATTAAATCAAATAAATTCCATGCCCAGAAAACTTGTTCCTTTTTTTTCTTTCTGCACTACTGACATTGAACCAAATAAGTAATTTGTGATTAGGTGTCAGAACATTTGGATTCAAATTTTTGTCAGGCATGCTTTCAAATTTGAGCAAGTTTCTTCTTCCTTTATTGCCACTCATCTCTGAATCTTTTGATACTAAACTAGGAGAGATGGAGTTTAATTATAGCAGTATTTCTTTTAAATCTAACAAAGAGGTTTGCCTTTTATCCTCCAGGAGAATCAATGTCAGTGTCTTGGTTAGAGAGGTGAGCTATAGGATTAGACTGTATGGACTTGGATACAACTATGGCCATTTATAACTTATAGAGACTGGTATGTAGGCTAAGCCCTTATGAATACAGTTTCTTTTTATTATGTGTGTATATGTGCATACAGACATGGATGTGCATATGTGCAGGTTCATGTGTATGTATGTGACTGAGAAAAATTTTCCAGCATTATCCTTAAAAATGCCTTCACCCTCCCTCCATGAAACAGTATATTCCTTTTTTGACAGACTTTCAATTTGGCTAATCTAACTGCTTAGTAATCCCCAGAGATCATCCTGTATCCAACTTCCCAGTACAGAATTACAAGTACACACTTGACATTCTAATAGGTGTGGGAGGGGTTAAACTCAGGTTATCATGGTTGGAAGGCATACAATTCAGTGAATTAGGAATCTCCATTGTCCAAGACTATAATTTCTTACTGGTTAAAAACTGATAGTGAAAACAGTATGTAATTTAAAGTAATATTTTTATGAAGCAAAGTTGGAATCTACTCTTTAAATAAAATATTTTATTATTTTTGAGGCTTTTATACATGCATGCAATATATCTTAATCCTACCACATCCCAGTCCTTTCCCTAACTCATCCCAGATCAACTCCCACCAACTCATGTAACACGAATTGTTAAATGGTCTTTTAATAAAAAAAAAAAAAAATCCAGAGCCACATATTGGGGCAAATGCTGAAAGATCAAAGAGACAAAGGAATGAGCCATTGCTACATCTTACCTCTAGGACTACTCAGCCTGAAAAAAAAAGCTCAGTCAAAAGCCTTTAGTTCCTGTCTCCTCATGCCTCATATACCTTTCCTCGCCCAGCCATATCACTTCCTTGTTAGTGCTGGAACTAAAGGCCTGTGACTTCCCAAGCAAAGGCATGAGATCTCAAGTGCTGGGATTAAAGGCATAAGTTTCTCAAGTATTGGGATTCAAGGTGTGTGCCACCATTGCCTGACATCTATGTTTAATCTAATGGCTTGTTCTGATCTTTCGGCAAATTTTATTAGGGTACACAATATATCACCACAAATGCATCACAACTTCCTCTCCTCTTTTGATTTTTTTTCTATAGCCTATTGATTTCAAGTTGTGATCCTCATACACTCATGGCAATGGTGCCATCCACTGGTGCCTGGCTCAGCTACCATGATCACAAACATAAAGAAAACGTATTTTCTCTCACCAAGAGATATCAACAGGTAAATATCTCCCCAAGTAGAGGTAGAGATTCATGAACCCCTCGACGTTGAGAGTAGGTTGACTGGCTTGATCTTGTGTTCTTCTGTAGGCAATGACAGTCACTGTGAATTCATGAATGCAGTAATCCTATCATGACTAGAAGATAAGTCTTCTGCCCAATCCTTGTCATTGGCTTCTACGATCTTTCCACTTGTCCTTACTTAAGCTTTCAGGAGCTGGGTGTGTGATATCAATGTCATTTGTGACTGACCATTCCACAGACACTTATTGTCTGTATTTGACCACTTTTGAGTCTTGCACTAACCACTGTCCACTGCACAAATAAACTTCTCTGGTGGTGCCTGAGAGCTGCACTTATCTTTGTGGATATACTTACATGTGTAGAGGGCAGTTAGATACTATGTACATTTAGTAAAATAATAGTAGTAGGTTCACTCCTGGGGCCTATGAGATCCACAATCACAGGTTCTTTGCCACATTTACAGTACCTACATACAATTCTTCCTGTGGTGTTGTCCTTAAATACAATCATAAAGTAGTTATCTACTCTCAGAACATCCGTGCCACTATTGCCCCCAATTGTTATATATTTCCATCTAAGTCATTTGAGTAGCTCACAGGACTCACAGCTGGGTAAGAGTGTTAATGACTTCCTCCACCCAAACAGCCTGGATAGCACCTTCTGGGGCTGTGAAAGTTAATTAGTAAAAAGGAAAATTTCTAGTCAGTACCACTGGATTTCTCTATGTCCTGTGTCCAAAGTATATGGGATCATCAACAATAGGATCAATCTTAATTAGGGTTTCTTTTTTTTTTCTTTTTTCTTTTATCTTCTTGGTTTTTCAAGACAGGGTTTCTCTGTGTAGCTTTGTGCCTTTCCTGGAACTTGCTTTGAAGACCAGGCTGGCCTCGAACTCACAGAGATCCGCCTGCCTCTGCCTCCTGAGTGCTGGGATTAAAGGTGTGTGCCACCACTGCCCGGCTTAATTAGGGCTTCTATTGTTATAAGTATGGTATAAAATACCATGATCAAAAGCAACTTGGGGAAAAGGGGGGTTTATTTCATCTTGCATTTTATAACCCATCATCCAAGGAAGTCAGGGTAGTAACTCAAGGCAGAAACCTGGAGGCAATAACTAAAGCAGAAGATATGTGGAAATGTTATTTAATGGCTTGACCTACAACTTTCAGAGTGCTTCTTTTACCATCCAATACCACCTGTTTGGTGATATTCCCAACCAAAATGGGCTGGGCACTCCTACATCAATTATTAATCACAAAATTGTCCCACAGTCTAGCCTATCTTTTTGTTGTTGGTGTTGGTTTTTCAAGCCAGGGTTTCTCTGTGTAACAGTCCTGACTGTCCTGGAACTCACTCTTTAGACCAGACTGGCCTCGAACTCAGAAAGATCCACCTGCCTCTGCCTCACAAGTGCTGGGAATAAAAGTGTGTACCACCACCACCCAGCCTACAGACCAATCTTATGGAGGCATTTTCTCAATTTAGTTTCCTTCTTCTCAGATGTTGACAAGAAACTAACCATCACAGGGTCTTACCATTAGTCTCTAGTGGGCAACAAAGAGAAATTTTCTGTATTGTTAATTCTGTCAATTTTCTTTATTGTTTTAGAAGACTCCAGAGCACTTTTAACCAAGAAATAGAGAGTGAGTAGGCCACACATGCAACTCGGCTTTTTATTTTGCAGCCTATGATTCTGGGAGAAGCATTATCTCATTTGTAGTGTAATTCCAACAATGGTATCTTTAGCAATAGATTTTGTCTAAATTATAGTTTCTATTACTGTATACACACACACACACACACACATACACACACACACAAACACTCAGGATGTTTGATAAAGTCATATGGGACCTATTTTTAATTAATTTTTAGATTTTTTTAATGAAAATTTTATGCATATGGGAATTTTTTTCCATATGCATGTATTGAACCAGAAAGTGTGTTGGGTACCTGCTTTAGTCAGAACTTAAGTGTCTGGCGCTGGACTTACAGAGTGTTGTGAGCCTGTAAGTGCTAGAAAGCAAACCTAAGAACTTGAAAGAGTGACAAGTATACTTGACTGCTGAGCCATCTCTCCAGGCCTTGGAATCTACTTTTTGAATATGGTTTTAATGTGGATTTAAAATCAAGCAGCAAGAGAGGGAGAGAAAAACATATGAGACAAGGACAATAATGCATAATAATACCTATCATAGAGTTTATATAAGCTTTGCAAGATAGAGTCACTTCAAGTGACTTTTGTAAATGAAATAATTCATGGAGTTTGCAAGTAAAGTATCTAACTTTAAAAGAAATTGTTCTATAAATATTTAATATGCCTTATTGTGGTTATGTTATTAAAGTAAATATGGCTGTTCCTGAAATTATAATAGCAGTTGCTTTCTGGGTTCTGCTACTTACTGGCAATGCAACTTTGATCCCAATATGAACTTTCCTCTTAATTCCTTCAGGATAAGCAATCATAAATGCCAATCTTCCCAGATTACTGGGTGAACTGGTAGTCCTACAGTTAAAGTTCCTGCATACATGACATGTAAATGTTGAAAGGTTGATGTCACTACTTTTGCTAGAGTTTCCTGTGATTTCCAGTTTGTCCTGTGAACACCGCAAACTTATAGGGCTCACCTCAACTGAAGTTCAATTCCTAAGCACTTACAGAACCCTGCTCTTCACTAAGCTTTAACAACACTCTCTAAACAAGGGCAACAGTATAAAGGCATGTAGATGGGCCCTGCCATTCCTCCACATATACCACTGACACTGCCAACAACACATTGGACAAATTGCAGAGGAACCATTCCCAGAGGCTAGCAAAAAAGAGAAAGTCATCTCTGGAACCTAAAGTCAGGTGTGCATGCCAAGAAAGGAACTGCAGAAAACCCAAAAGATGAGGCAAGTGGTCTGCTTGGCTGTGTACTCCAAAGACATGGCTGCCAGCAAATCTTCCTTTATGAGAAACTCAGATGCTGTGAATGTAAGTCTCTTTCTTCTTCAGTTCCTTTAGGTTAACTCACTGGGGTGAGGCAACAGATGCTGAGTCCAGAAAAGCAGGTTCAAAGCCACCTTTGGAGCTACTCCTAAGGCTGTGTCTACCTGATCATGAAGCCTGTGCTCTTAAGGCCCATGCTCTGGAAGTTTTCTGACACTCCATGAGCTCACACATCCCCTTGAAAGTGTTTGAAGGACAAAGGTCATCCTTGAACTTCAGAACTCCAGCTCATTTTCCTCTTAGCATTCCCTGACTCAGTGGGAACTGAGGGGGAAAACAGGACTTCAAATATTTCACAACGATCACTGCATTTCTCAGGATAACTTCCATCTAAAGAAGCATACAGATTTCAGATTTTTCTACATATGTTCAAAGTTCTTCCCAAAATCAATCTCTTATCTCTTAGGTCATTAATTTCCTACAAACAATGATACAGTGACTAGTGGAAAAAGTAAGTGTACTTATTCACAGCATAGTTAATTGTATTTATTCTACTTTCTAGAATATATGCAGATGTGTTAATATACCTTCCTGCAGAAACAAACATGAAATATTACTTTAAAGCCTGTAGCAAACTGATTCTAAGATACCCTTCCATCTTGTGTGGAAATCACAATCCATGAATATTCAGGCCCCCTATATAAAGCAGTATAATACGTACATATAACTCTGAAGTCTCCTGTATGCATGAAATCAGTTCTAGCTTATTTATGTCTGATACAATATAGATAACCTTCTGATTAGCTTTGTTACATAGATTAAGGAGTAATCTATATCTATGTGCAATCTGTATCTATCTATTTACATATATGATAAAAATATTCCAACTGGTTGGTGAAATATGCAGATGTATTGTGTTACATGTGTGCTTGTGTGTGAGGAAAGAGAGAGAGGAGAGAGCAAAATAATTTCTTCATGATTTCCTCTCATATGATCTACATTCATAGTCTGTTTTTGTCCTTAAATTTAAATTTTGTCCTTCTTGCCTAAATCATTTTCCTGGTTTTACAAAATTTTATATTCTCTCAAATAAACTATTGTTCATTTTTCCCTCAATGTATTTGGACAGATCTTTTAGGATATGTCAACACTTGCATACTTGGCAAATGGAAAATGTGAAATATTTTTATATTTACTCAGTTTGTGTGATGTGCACTTGAAGGAGTAAATTCTCTCCTTCTAACATATGAGTCCTAAGGATTGGGTTCAGATCATCAGGCTTGCTGTCAAGTGCCCCTATCTACTGAGTTACCTCACTGGCCTTAGAAAAATCCAATTCAATATCTCAACACTCAGCAATGGTACTACTTTTCTAATAAAATAAAATAATTTCTTCTATTCCTCCTTTCCCCAAGAACCTTTTGTTGTCACTCTCTTTATTTACTGCTGTTCTTTGTGTTGAAATTAGTTAAAACAGTTATGTGGTTATTCACAAGTCTGTACATCAATAAGTCTCAGTATAATCAAGTGAACTGTATCAGTATATTAGATATCTACCCATATTTCCTTAGAGTTTTTATATGTCTATCCTTTAGTAAATAATTAGTAGTAATTTGTTGAGACAATAAATCAACATCAACTATAAAATCAAACATGGATGAAAACACTTTTCTACTATAAGGAAATATGTACATTGGGGACACCAGGGCCCTTACACCCACAGAACACTAGGGAACCAGGAATGTTAAACACAGGATTTTATCCTCAATGGAGGAGATAAAACACCTGTTTTCCTGCCTGGAATGCTGGGAGTAGATACTGTTTAGGAGCTGGTGACCCTTTTGCTATCTGTAGTTCAGACATCATTTTGTTGTAGAGGCAGATCTCACCCAAACTCCCCAGAATGATTATCCCAGATGCTTCCCTACCTAGACCATCATCTTTAGCTCCCAGATTTCAAAGAACCTATTTTTATGGGAGATGTCACATGTATTGTATGTACTGCCACCCTCTATGCTATTTTGGTCCTAGACCATATTAGATTCTAGGCCATTTAGTTATAGAGCCCACCTTCATGGTCACATGTACTTTTTAAAGGAGATTCTAAGTAATCATGTCTTAAGATTTATTGTATACCTGAAATTAGAGTGA
>CABHPP010082602.1:0-52619 GCA_902168425.1 Peromyscus attwateri | reverse complement strand
TTTTTTTTTTATTGTTTCTGTTGCTGATTTCCAGTTTTAATCCATAGTGGTCAGATAGAATGAATGGTATTATTTCAATTTTTGTATGTCTTTGGAGATTTGCTTTGTGTCCAAGTATGTGGTTAATTTTGGAGAACATTTAATGAGCCTCTGAGAAGAAACTGTATTCTTTTGTGTTTGGTGAAATGTTTTGTAGATGTTTTCTAGGTCCATTTGATTTATGATGTAATTGAATTCCAGCATTTCTCCATTTAGTTTTGTTCTGGATGATCTGTGTATTGGGGAGAATTGGGTATTGAAGTCACCAATCACCCACTATCACTGTGTGATATTCAGCTTATGATTTTAGCTATAGTAGTTTTTCTTTTATGAACTTTGGTGCCCTTGTGTTTGGTCTATAAATGTTTAGAATTGCAATATCCTCCAGACAGATTTTTTTCGTTGGTGAGCATGTAGTGTCCTACCTTTTCTGATTACTTTTGGTTTGAGGTCTTTCTTTGTCAGATATTAAAATGGCTATACCTGCTTGCTATTTGCATTTGCTTTTCCCCATTCTTTTACCCTGAGAGATGCCTATCCTTGGTGTTAAAGTAAGCTTCTTGGATGCAGCAGAAAGATAGATACTGCTTTCTTATCCAATTTGTTAGTCTATGTTTTTTAATTGGATAATTGAGACTATTAATATTGACAGATATCAGCAAGCAATGTTTCTTGATTCCTGTTAATTTTTGTTATGGTGTGGATTTTTTTCCCATTTTTGATTAACTGATCTTCGATAATTTGTTTCTTGTGTCTTCTTGGATGTAGTTAATCTCATCAGACTGAAGTTTTCCGTCTATAGAGATGTACTGATAGATAGAAATTGCTTAAATGTTTTTCCTTCTCTGAAAATTATGATTGATAATTTTGTTGGGTATAGTAGTCTGGACTGGCATCTATTGTCTTTTGGAGTTAGTAGAACATCTGGACAGGCCCTTCTGGCTTTCAGAGTCTCCATTGAGAAATCAAATATTATTCTAATGGGCTTGCCTTTAGACACAACTTGGTCTTTTCCCCTCGCAGTTTTTAATATTCTTTCTTTGTTCTTTACATTTTGTGTTGGAATAATGATGTGTTATGGGGAATTTTATTTCTTATCTTATTTCATTTCTGGTTACTGGCATTCTGCATGCTTCTTTTACCTTAATAAGCACCTCTTTCATTTTTTTCTATGACTATTCACAATATTTTCTGTGCCTTTGGTCCGGGTCTCATCTCCTTCCTCTTTCCCTGCCATTTGAAGGTTTGGTCTTTTCATAATATCCATTTCCTGGATATTTTGGACCTGGATGTTTTTAATATTTAATTTTTTGACTGATCTTTCCATTTCTTCTATCTTGTATTTAACACCCAAGCTTCTCTCCTTCTATGTCTTGTACTCTACTTTTGATTCTTGCCTCTGAGGTTTTATATTTGACATCCTCAATTTTTCATTTCTAGTTTTGTTTCTGTTTGGATTTTTCATTAGTGATTTTATTCATGTCTTGAATTGTTTTCATTAGCTCATTCAACTCTTTGTGTTTTCATTGAGTTCACTAAGAGATTTATTCATACCCTCATTAAAATCCTTGACTATATTCATAATTGTTATTTTGAAGTCCTTGTCTTGTGCTTCAGCAATATTGTATTTCTCAGAATCTACTGTAATAGGGTTACTGGTTTCTGGTGGAGACACTATTGTCTTAACTGTTCATGCTTTTGTTTTTTCTCTGGGATCTAGGCATCTGGAACTATGATGTTTGAGATATTTCTTGGTATTGATATCTGGTCCTATTTTTGTTGGGTGAGTGCTCCACTCTTTGCCCTTTCTGGATGCTAGGCAAGTGTGTAGGCTGTGGGGGTCCCTGATAGAGAGTGCTTCTGTGGGTCAGCTAGTGAGGAAAGAAATGGAGATGGGGTAAGAGAAAAGGCTACAAGTAGAATGAATCAAGCAGAATATCGGGTCTCAAGGATCAAATGGAGGCTCTAGACCAAATAAGAAAAGAATGTAACAATTTTTCTAAATACAAGAAATGTGGGATATCTTGAAAAAAATTCTTTGAATTATAAGCATAGATGAAGGAAAAGAATCTTAAGCCAATGGCATAGATCAGATCTTCAACAAGACCACAGAAGAAAACTTATCCAAACTAAGGAAAGAACCCCCACATAAATATAAGAAGCATGCAGAACACTAAATAGACAAAACATGAAAGAAAAGAACCACAGCATATCATAGTTAAAACAGTAAGACATTACAAAGAAAGTATATTGAAATCTGCAAGAGAAAAAAAAAGTCACATAAAGGTAAACCAACCAGAAAATCAGCTGTTTCTCAGTGGAAGCTTTAGAAAGCAAGAAAAGCCCTGAGCAATGTATTCCAAGTCCTAAAAGACAATGACAGCCAACCTAAAATAATATACCCAGCAAAACTATCTTCCATGTTTGAAGGGGAAAGAAAAAATTTCCATGGCATAAACAGCCTAAAAAAATGTATACCCAACAAATCAAACCTAAGGAAAATTCAGGAGCATTATTTCAGGATGAAGAAAGGAATGAGCATAGCAGAGAGACTGTTGAAAGAATTAAGAAACCGTAATTATTAACACACAAAATAACAATGACAACAAAATAACAAAGAGCACCAAAAATCAACAGTATGATGATCCTAATTAATATATACAAATTTCAATAATAACTTTAAATATCAATGGGCTTAATTCTCCAATCAAAAGACATAGGCTGGCTGAATGGATCAGAAAGCAAAATCTATCTATCTTCTGCCTCCAAGAAACATATCTTAGTTTTAAAGACAGGCATTGCCTTAGAGCAAAAGAATAAACAAAATACTCTAGTCAAATGGAACCAGGAAGCAAGCAGATGTTGTTCTTCTTGTATCTGGCAAAATAGACTTCAAATTAAAACTAAACAGAAGAGACAAAAAAAGTACATTTAATTCCAATTAAGGTACAGTTAACCAGGAAGATATTACTATTCTAAATATATATTCACCAAACTCAGGGGTGACCCAATTTCATAAAAAAATCTACTACTTGATTTAAAGTCACAGATTAATATCAATCCAATAATACTCCACTTTTTCCAATAGGCAGGCCATCTGGACAAAACATAAAGAAGGAAGCATCAGAATGTATTGACATCACACATCAAAGGCACTTAACAGATATCTACAGAATATTCTATCCAAATTTAAACACCAAAGAATCACAGTCTACTCATCAGCACATGGAAGCTTTTCTAAAATAGAACACATCCAGGGACACAAAACAGACATTCACAAATTAAAAAGGTTGAACTCACTCCTTGTATCCTATTTGAGCATAATGCAGTAAAACTTTAAGATGACAGCCAAACCAAACCAACCATCAAATAAAACCTTCTAGTGCATACACAAATTCATGGAGATTAAACACTCATTGTAACAGGGCCCCAGACCTTAGTAGGCCCCAAGACCTTAGCACAACTAGCTCCATGGTAGAAATACCCACCAGGCTGGAAAACTCAGCAGTTGACAACACCATCTGCTAAAACTAAAACAAAGACCTAATCCATCAAAATTCATAGTTATGGGAAAGTCTCTAAATGTATTAACTTTGCTTTTTTGGCTTCTGTAGTTCTGCTTCTGGCTAACTGTCTTTGTTTCTTATTACTAAATAATGAATGGGTCAAAGTAGAAACCAAGAAAAAAATAAAAAAACTTCCTGGAACTAAATGAAAATAAAACCACAAAACAACACATCAAAACCTTTGCTGCACCTTAAAAGCAGTTTTTTTGAGGGAAATTTATAACTCAAATTTCTACATTAAAAAAATCAAAAAGAGCACAAATAAATGGCTAAAGGATAAAACTTAAAATGTTGGAAAAGTAAGAACAAACAAAATTCAAACCCAGTCAATGGCAAGAAATAATAAAATTCAGAGCATAAATCAAGGAAATAGAAACAAAGAAAACAATAACAAGAATCAATAAATCTAAGAGTTGGTTCTTTGAAAAGATAAACAATATTGACGGACCCTTGGCCCAACTAACCAGAATAAAGAGAGGACCTAAATCAACAGAATCAGAAATGAACAGGGAAACATTACAACAGACACCAAAGACATTTTGAATATTATAAGGGAATATTTAAAAAATCTGTACTCCATGAAGGCCAAAAACAACAACAACAAACAAACAAACAAAAAACCCAAAACCCCAAAGAAATGGATGAATTTCTAAATTCAGCCAAATTACCAAAATTATACCAAGAGGTCATCAACAACAAACACATAACAAATGAGGAGTTGAAATAGTAATAAAATCCTTTCAGCTGAAAAGTAAGTCCCCAACCAGATGGATTTTCAGCAGCATTGTACAAATATCCAAAGATCTATAGACAGTCCTTCTTAAATTATTCAAAAAATATAGAAATATAAGGAGCACGGCCAAACTCCTTCAATGAAGTTAGTATCACACAAATACCCAAATCAGATAAAGACACAACAAAAAAAGAAAACCGCAGGCCCCAATGAACATAGACTCAAGTACACTCGGTAAAATACATGCAAACAGAATATAAGCATGTATCAAAAAGATAACACACCATGATCATGTTGGCTTTCTCCTGAAAAGCAGTGAAGGTTCAACATTTTGGTATATCGTGTTTTCATTTCCATTAATTCTAGTAAATATTCTATTTCTTCAGTGACCATTCATCATTAAGTAGTCTGTTGTTCAACCTCAATGACTGTGCATATTTTCTGTTTTCTATTGCTCTTGCCATCTAATTTTGTTTCAATGTGCTCAGCAATGATATAAGGAGACATTATAATTTTCCTGCATTTGTTGAGAGATACTTTGTGTCACAATATGTGATCTATTTTAGAGAAGGTTCCCTGGGCTTCTGATCATTTGTACTCTCTTGTTTGGAAGGACTGTTTTGTAGATATCTGTTAGGTCCATTTCCTCTACAACATCAGTTGGTTCTATTATTTCTGTTAAAAGTTACCTACTATGAAGGTGTTGGGTTGATCCATTGCTTTTTGTCTAGTGTCATCTACTTTATGACTCTGGATGCACTACAGCTTAAGACATATGTTTTGGATTATAATGTCCTCTTGATGTCTTGCCCCATTGATCAGTATGAAGTGTCCTTCTTGATCTCTCTGATAAATTTTTGTTTGAAGTCTGTTTTGTCAGATATTATAACAGCAACTTCTGGTTGTTTCCCGGTTCCATTTGGTTGGAGTAACTTTTCCCATCCTTTCACTCTAAGGTAACTTCTCTCCTTGGTGATAGGGTGTTTCCTAGAAGCAGCAAAATGATGGATATCATTTTCATCCAGTCAGTTAGTCTGTGACTTTTGACTGGGGAGTTGAGATAACTACTGTTCAAAGTTATTTTTGAGAGATGTGTATTGATTCTGGTCATTGTATTGATTTTATGGTGTTTGTTGTATTAGTCTCCTTTTGTTTAACCAGTGTCCTAACATTGTCATCTTTTCACTGCCAACTCTTGGATATGCTTATTTTTTTCTTTAGTCCCAGGGGTTCCTTCCAGTATCTTCTGTACACCCAGCTTACCCTGCTTTTATCATGGAAAGTTTTCTTTCTCCTTCTACTATAACAGAGGGTTTTGCTGTGTACAGAAACCTGGACTGGCATATGTGGTGTTTCAGAACTTGTATTACACTGTCCCAAGCCTTTCTGGCTTTTAAAGTCTCCACTGAAAAATCGGCTGCTCTTCTGACAAATCTGTACACACCCCATGTGTATGTGTGTATGTTTCTTGCGGAAGCCTACATAATGCAGGTCTGTGAAACTCAGACACATTTGAACAAAGCAGTCTGGCTGGACTCTGGTCAAAGGAGGGCACCAAGGGAATATCCTTTGGGCAGGGAGCAATCCTCTGCTTCCTGCTGTTTCTAGGCTGGCTCTGACTGGTGGTGCTTGCTTGTCCCATCACCTCTTCTGCATTTCCTCCTTGTTGCACTGGCCTACAGGCAGAGGCTCTGCAGCTGGCCTCCAACTAGGGTAGCACTTACATGGGGGAGCTATGCTGTTAAGAGACCCTCTCACAGGGGACTAGGTGTTCCACCCCTGCCCTGAGCCAGGAGAAGTAACACATTCTACATTTACTGAGAGATGTGACTACATGGGAAACACGAATCTGAAAGCTCACAAAGCTCAGAATGTGGGGCACTAGGATACTGTGACAAGAGAACGGTTCAGGGAGTTAAGAAACGCCTGATGCTCTAGTTGCTTCTCTGTTGCTGCAATTAACACCCAGTCAAAGTTACATGGGGAAAAATGGTTTATTTGGCTTACAGGTTATAACCCATCATGGGGGTGGGGAGCCAAGGAAGGAACCTGGAGGTAGGAACTAAAGCAGAGACGATGGAGGAATGCTGCTGATTGGCTTGCTCCCCAGGTTTTGCACAGCCTGCTTTCTCAGACAACCTGCCCAGAGCTGGGCACTGCCCGCAATGGTCTAGCCCCACCAACATCAAACATTAATTAAGAAAATGGCCTACAAACATGCCTACAGGCCAGTATGAGGGAGGCATTTCCTCAGTTGCATTTCCCTCTTCCCCAGTAACTTCAGTTTGTGTCAAGTTGATAAAAACTAACCAGCACATTTGGAAATATAGATTTTTTTTTCTTAAGATAGCCCAGGTCATGGGAAATGCTTCCATCATGAGTTAATTGGTGTTAAATAGGCTAAGGAGGAAAGGGATGGGGAGCAGATCACATGCGGGGCACAGAAAGTCACACAGGGAATAGGGTTGATCTGAAGAGTGGTAGACTCTGGTAGTTCCAGTTCCTCCTAATATGTAGTTGAGCCATGGAGTCCAGAGACACATTGTTGCCCATGACAGCTGGGACAACCCTACCCCTCCAAGGCACAAAACTCTCCAACCACATCTCTCTTATCCACCTTCTGAAAGTAGTAGGTTGGCGGGAGCACACAGTTACTGGTGTTCCTTTGGGGGCTTGAAGAGCATCATTTCCAAGGATAGGCCCCAGGTATCCAGCAGGGTGGGCTGCTTTGAGGACCACATGGGATAAGGCCAGGCTGCACTCTATACCTTGGTGGGCATGATTCTCCAAGCTCATCTTTGGTATTGTGGGATGAGATTAGAAATTAGTATTTGCTTTCCAATAATGGTTCAACATAATAATAATTATTATTTAAATCACAGAATGAGCTCTATCTGTAACACATTATAACTCACAGGTTCTTACTTTCAAACTGTTATTATTAACAGACTTATTTATTTTGCTGGTTAGTAGAGTCAGCGAGTAACAACAGATAAGCGACTATGTGGCCACCAGTGTGTCTGTCAGTTCAACCTGGCTGAGTTCAGCTCTCCTCATCATGTTATGGATGGAAGAATGGCTAGTTATGCTTATTTCAGCTTGGGTGTTATCAGCCAGTGCTAAATTCTCTTTAGTCAGCCATCATTGAATTGTGTTTAGTTAGACCTGGCATTTCTGCTGGGACAGTAGAGGAGACAGTGAAGTCTAATGAATGTCATCTGCCATCATGACTCCAGAAAGACTCACATCTGTTCTCCTTGGCCAGGCATAAGCAGAGCTGTGCAGGAAGGTTGTAGGCATTTTTCCTCACAAGTAACTTGGAGAAGATATCTGGCTATTTCCAAGGCCCCTTTCTCTTAATGACATTAGTGATGTCATGGAGTGCTGCCGATCTAAGGGGTGACAGTGGTACAGCCATCCCTGTCCTGACAAGGTCATTCAGAAACCAAGATCTAAAGAAGAAAGTCACTCTGATGTTAGCTACCAAAGTGACCATGAGCCAGCTCTACCAGCATGAAGTTTCTACTAACCTGTCTATAGTTTAGAGTAAACATTGCCTACCTCTAACAGGTCAAAGTGAGGACAAAGCATAGACATAAATATGATGCATTTAGTAAATAAATGCCTTACACACAGTAGATGTTTAATGACTAATAGCTAATCTTAATGTAACCAGATATAGAGAAGGATTCTAGCTTGGTGTCAAATCTAGTCTCACACAGCCTGTGAGGATAGCAGTAGCCTTGTCTTCTGGCTATGTGGGAATACCCAGGAGCTTCTGGTCGCTATGTAAGATTTTTATGTTGTTCAGCATTAGTTGAATTTGACACAGTAGATGAAGATTAGGATTTAATGAGAATTGTTATTTAAAAAGGATATGATTTGAGTTCTCTAAAACCCACATCTCTAGCTGCCCTTTCTCTCGTAAAAGATGGTAGAAACACAAGAAAAATAGGCCACACACCAAGCATGTCTGTGACTTTCTGGAAATCACGTTGACAGTCAGCCCATCAATCACAAAAATGTAGTAAAGGAAACTTTGCAAAAGATAAATGTCTATCAATATAGCATCTCTCATCCTAGTGGGTCAGCATCCCTGTTTGAGATCCATCAGACAGCATTGGTCCAGTGGGTTCTGCCACTGACTAGAATCAGCTAAGAGGTAAGAAAATGATAAGCAGGAGGATGAACTGGTCAAGCATCTCACTGTTGCCATCTGAGCTGCAGATCAGCATCATGGCTGCCAGGACAGGAAGATACTCAAGGCCCTGCAAGATGCTTAGAGTATGATTGGAGAATCAGTGATACTCCTCTCCATTCTTCTGGGCCTCAGTCAGACCACACATGGAGAAAAAGAAAAGGACTGCCACCCAGCCTGTAGAAAGAATGCTCTCTTGAGAAAAGGGGCAAGGGGGCCAGGAGGCCAGGAGGCCAGGCTACCAATGGATGGGGAAGTTGTGTGTGCAATGTTCTGTTCATCATAGACCAACCTAACAGAGCTGCTTCTGGTTATATCCAATCTCTCAGGAAAAACTGTTTTCCAAGTCACCTGGTATTTATACCACGCTGTGGTCATTTAAAAACGTCCCTCCTTTATCCTACACATTTGAGTTTTCCTTCCTGGTCACTATTATTCCAAAACACTATCATCTCTGGCTGCCTTCTATCTTCCTCATGGCAATCCCTTCCTCTTTTTTCCACCCCCACGAACTGCCTTGTCAATCTTTCTTGGCTCAGTGGATGTCACCAACTCTGCTACCACTGTGCACTTCCTATTCATGGCTCTTCCTGTTGGAGCTGTGGTACTAGACTTTATTTTCTCAAATGAGCCTTCTCTCGTTTTTAAGTGTACTTACAGCATTTTGACTAGGTATGCATTAAACACAGTCAGTCAGGTAGTTTGTCATTTTTTTACAAGAATGCTAATTTTTTTTGCAATGTGGAAATATATATATATATGCACATATACATATATATGCATATATGTATGTATACACACACACACACACATATATTCCATCCTGGTTACTAAATTTTATTTTTTGTGGTTGAACTGATTTTGTACCCTTTTCTAAAAACCCACCACTTGCTAGCTCAATGATCCTTTCTCTCTGTTTCTAGGAGAATGATATTTCTATAGTGAGATCACATAGCCTCTGTCTTTCTGTGATTGGCTTATTTCACTGCAGCTTTCTCGTGTTCTTTGGCCTCCACTGGTACTCTGCCCTCCTTCCCATTGCCTCTCTTTTCTATGGGTTCTACCAGGTTCACTTCAAAACATGATGTCCGCCAGGCGATGGTGGTGCACGCCTTTAATCCCAGCACTCGGGAGGCAGAGCCAGGTGGATCTCTGTGAGTTTGAGGCCAGCCTGGGCTACCAAGTGAGTCCCAGGAAAGGCGCAAAGCTACACAGAGAAACCCTGTCTCGAAAAAAACTAAAAAAACAAAACAAAACAAAACAAAAAACCAAAAAAACAAAACAAAACAAAAAAAAACCCATGATGTCCATTGGGAAATAGCTCTAGCATCTGTGACCCCCAGTGGCTTCTTCTAACTGCACAAAGTCCAGTTACCAATGTGCGTCCATAATCAGGTCCTCCAGGAAAGTGTGTGGCCTTGGTTCTAATTATCTCACTGCACTCATTAGAGTGCTGAGAGCTTGCCGTGTCCAGTGGCTGCCCAGTCTTCCAAAACTCATACAGGACTAGCATCCTGGGGAGGTAGGCTATTAGGTCTTGAATATGCTATGTGATGGAGTCCTCAAGATAGGATCTGTGCCCTGATAAAATAGCTACAAAGAGATCTCTTGTTCCTTCTACTCCTTGAAGTATAGCAAAAAATACAGGTTTGGACGAAGAGGAAGCAAGCCCTTCCCAGATAACATTCTGATGGCAACTGGACCTTGGCCTTCCCAGCCTCCAGAGTTGTGAGGAATGAATGCCTGGTCATAAGTGGGGGAAATGAAGGGCAAGGGTCAAGGGAAAGAGAGCTTGGGGGAGCAGGAGACCCCAGCTGGATCAAGAACAGAGAGGGAGAACAAGGAATAGGAGACCATGATAAATGCAGACCACATGAGAATAGGAAGAAGCAAAGTACTAGAGAGGCCCACAGAAATCCACAAAGATATCCCCACAATAGACTGCCGGCAATGGTTGAGAGACAGCCCAAACTGACCCACTCTGGTGATGGGATGGCCAAACACCCTAATTGTCATGCTAGAAACCCCATCCAATGACTGAGGGATCTGGAAGCAGAGATCCAAGGCTAGGCCCCGGGTGGAGCTCCGGGAGTCCAATTAGCAAGAAAGAGGAGGGTCTATATGAGCGAGAATTGTTGAGACCAAGGTTGGATAAAGCACAGGGACAAACAGCCAAATGAATGGAAACACATGAACTATGAACCAATGGCTGAGGGGCCCCCAACTGGATCAGGCCTTCTGAATGGGTGAGACAGTTGATTGGCTTGATCTGTTTGGGAGGCATCCAGGCAGTGGGACCAGGTCCTGTGCTCATTGCATGAGTTGGCTGTTTGAAACTTGGGGCTTATGCAGGGTCGCTTGGCTCGGCCTGGGAGGAGGGGACTGGCCTTGCCTGGACTGAGTCTACCAGGTTGATCTCAGTCCTCGGGGGAGGCTTTGCCCTGGAGGAGGTGGGAATGGAGGGTGGGCTGGGGGGCGGGAGGGGGGAGAACAAGGGAATCCGTGGCTGATATGTAGAACTGAATGGTATTGTAAAATAAAAAAAATAAAAAAATAAAAAAATAAAAATGAAATCACCAAGTGTATGGAAAAATAAAAAAGAAATAAATTGATAATATCTATTTTCACAAAAAAAATTTTCATAAACATTAAAAATATAAATGTTGTTAGTGAACAGTGTGACTAATGACAATCTAACAGCCCAAACAGATTCAGGCCACACAAAGCATCTTTTAAGCAGTGTTTTAGTCTCCTAGAAATTGTTTCCCTTATTTTTTTGCTATGTCCTCATAGGGCAGAAAGGATAAGAGCTCTCCCTGGCGCTCTTTATTAAAGACACTAATCCTCCTCCTCAAGGCTCCATCCTCACGATATAATCCCCTCCCAAAGGCCCCCCTAACACTATCCTTGATAAATTGGGAATTAGGTTTCCAAACATGAATGGGAGGAAGCATAATCATTCAGACCACAATGAAAGTCAAAACTAACTAGTGTGTCAGCATAATTACTTAACAAATCTGAACTTGACACACACATGTTAAGACTTCGGTGTTTCTAGACCTCATGAATTTTGATGTTCAAGTCTACCAGGCTTTCTGAAATTGTGGAGCCATTTGGCCCTGCATATCTTGAATACAAGAGCAGGGTCAGGAATCCATACTTGGGATGCACTAAAAGCTCATAGCATGAGATGTGTAGCCCATTCCTCCATGAAAGGAACTTCTAGTTGTAAATTTGCAACTCTCCAGTTCTTATCTCATAATTTAAGCTGATACTTAATGTACCATTCTAAGAAGACAATGAACAAAAGTATAAGGACCTTTCTTCCTCTTTTTCAAATAGTCTGGACTGGAACATGGCAGATGGGAGCCATGCCATTATCCCTAAGTAACTTCCTTACAGTCTAGGAAGCCTTCTCTATAAAGTAGGACTAATCTCAACACTGACAGGAGAGGCAGCACTGATTGGTGGCTGGCTCCCTTCTGCTCTACACAAACCAGAGAAACCTGAGCATGTGGCTCTGCAGAAGAGAGACACACATTTGCATTCTTTTGTCTCCTAATAGCAAAGAACTGTTGAATTGGGTAATTTAAACTCATTATGCTTGCACATTTAGCTTCTGCGTATTCACATGCATAAGTAGTATAAGTGAACAAGTTGGCTAAGCATCTATTCTTTTTTAGCAAATCTAAAAGATAAAAGACAAATAAAAACACATTTAATTGAATAGCATTTCTTCTCTTAAAATGAGTGTGTTCTGAATGCGAAGCTTATGAGCTGAGGAAAGGTAAGTTTTCTAGAATTTTGTAGCTCTCAGTCAATTGTTTATAAACATGTTATGTGATGGTTTGCATAATGCAGTGGTGATAATATCAGATAATGTAAGTAAATAATCAACACTAGAATCAAATCAAATCCATCTTCATAATATCAAGGATATTAAAGGGCACTGACAAGGCAATCCCCAATGTCTACTGAGGTCAGGAACTGTCCCTGCTCACTTTGCCCTATGTGCAATGTTCATATTATTTACTCTCCTGATGCAGGGTGAGCAGGCTCCATTAGGCACATATGCATCTGTGAGTGTGGGAAGTGATTTCCCTGCCGTTGGTTGCCTGACAAGTATGAAATAATTTTACTGATGAAAAAAATTAGGCTGTCAAATACTTTTCTTTATCCAAAATTGCCTTTGAGTAGTCTGCCCTGCACGTCATTGCTATTAAATCTGGGATCACAGTGGCCTGAATTCATCTAGCCAGTGACCAGAGCAGTCTCTCAGGGTGGCAAAAATAGTCTTTGTGTTTTGTTTTTGATCAAATCAAAGCATAATCTTCATATATAAAGAGCAGTATAAATTTAAACTACAGTTAATGTTCTTCTAGAGATATGAGCAATTACTGTTCCTTCAGGCATGGGACTCAGTAGTCTCAGATGACCTACCTGGGGAACTTCAGACTCAATGGCACCTCATCATAAACACTGGTGTTCACTGCCACTGGCAAGTGATTCTGAGAAAAACTGGTGACAGCTCTTTATGTCATTCCTCCAAAGAAATGGACACCATAATTGCAATGTAGTACTTGACGGTAAAGGATTAAGAAAAGATGAATGATTTCCTTCCACCCAATGTTTCATTTATCATACATACTTATCTCCCTTAACCAGGCCTCCTTTTGGAAGCATAGGGTAATCCATAATGAAACCCTTTGGGTCAGAAAGATTCACTTCCAGGAATGGCAGAGAGCAGAGATCAGGCAACCACGATTATTCTCTGGACCCCTGGAAGAAATCACTCTTAGGGCACTGGAGGGAGACCCTGCACTGGAAATACTGAGAGGTGCTGACACTGGAAAGAGGCTGTAAGTCAATGCTGCAAGGCAGTCCAGGCAGAATTCCTTTGTCCTGCTGAAGAGTCTGTGCCATCAGAGCAGCCCAGCTAGAAGAGTCCCAGACAAAAGCTGGAAACGTGATGTACGTAGATGCACACAGACACCCCCAGACCTCCACCAGGAAAGGCTTAGATTGAAGCCTGAACCCAGCCAAGTAACTACATACAAATGTGTGTGTGTGTGTGTGTGTGTGTAATTTAAATATAGAACATATTCTCTTTTAATATAAAGGGAAAATATATTTACATATATAACTGTCATAAATATCATATTTATATTGCAGTATAATATATGTTCAGTCTAGATTTCACAGCCTCTGCAACATAACTGATAAGAGCACGCATGCAGACCTGTCTATGTTCTTCCCCAGGGACAGGTTTCTGTTTCATCTTACATTAAGTGCTGTGAACTGGAGGAATTAGGAAACCTACAGGTAGCTAAGAACTAAGAGGGAGTTTCTGGGCCTGTGAGCACAAGTACTGCAGCTTGGGCTGGTGGCAGCCATAGTCATAGCAGCTGTAGCTGCTCCTGAAAACTCAACTCAGTTCAAGAAGGTAAAAACAACAACAAATATATACACATGAAGGAGAATCCGGAAACTGGGTGAGGTAGGCCCCAGGCTCACCATGCTCACTCCTCTGGGGCTACACAGAGGACTAATTAAGCATCAGTGGGAAGTGAAAAGTCAGGCCTGATGAAGCTCACAACTGGCCAGCATGATCCATCCCCCACTCATCAGAGACTGAAGAGGAGAAGAGTCTCAATGTCAAAAATTGGCTTCTCCTGCAGAGTGAAAGAGCTGGGTGGAGACGCCAATGATCCAACTTTTTTTTGGAGGTCTGCCTGAGGAGCAGACTTGATCTTCCTTGTCTCTGAGTCCTAAGAGAACCAAGCATACACAAGATGCATTGGAGTTGCTTAAAGCAAAGCAGGTGGCTTAGACCAGCACCAAGCTTGATGAGGCTCAGAGAGTCTGACTAGAAGAAGTGGTGAACATGGCAATGTCAGCAAGACTGGTGGACAGTTACAGTAAGATCTTCAAAGTCATCCAAAGGCCCATGTGTTAAAGGCTTGGTCCCTGGGATGCTGTATTGGGAAGGTGCTTAAGTGAAGTACTTAAGTCACGGAGGTAGGTAGGCCCTTGAAAGAAATTGTGGAATCCACATACTTCCTTTTCTCTTTGCTCTCTGTCTTGTAATGTGAGTGGTTTTTCTACCATGCATTACAGTAGGACATGCCATCTTGCTACAGACCTAGAGACAACAAATGGTCACACTACAACCTTGAAAACGTGATCCAAAATACACTTTTTGTGTTTATAAGTTGGTTATGTCAAATATTTTGTTATAATGACAGAAAGCTAAATAATAATAAAAAACTTGTGGTTTGTGTAAGGTATTCACCAATATAATTAAAGAAATAGTGAGCTAGATATACAGCCCATGGGAAAGTACTTTCCTAGCATCTTCCGGACACTGGGATGCAGAAAGAGATGAAATGGGAAGAGTGTCAGGTCATCTGAGCACAGAGGGAAAAGAGGACAGGAAGTTCAGGTCAGCTCAGTTCCAACCCTCACACACAGGGAATGGGGCACCATTACATCTTTTGTCAGAGTGGCTGGAAACCAGGGATAGCCACCAGATTTGAGAAGTGCATACCTAAGGCATTTTGATTTGACCAGTTACTCAAGTAACACTGACTTATAATGTGAGTGTTCTGAATGAGTAGAGACCATGCACATGAAAGAGAAGGTCACCACCCTTACCAAACAGTCTACAAGAGAGTCAGCATTGAAATGCAATAAAAAAAAAATCACTGACTGGGTACTCAAACTGTGAGGATTGTAACCTGAGGCATGTAAACCACAGGGAAGAGAGGCTGCTAACAATGATATGAGGAAACACTTCTACTTCAGAAGTACACATTCTAGACTGTTCTGTGTTTTCACACATTACCAGCTTACCCTGATCTATGATGGATACTCACAGTTCCATTTCTCATATAGACCACATGTGGACAACCAGAACTTCCAGATAAACTATATCCCACCACATGCAGTCAAAGACTGAGCCACGTTCTGAATGAATGGGGAGCTGACCCCAAAGCACACCCACAACTCTTACAGGTGATAATGACTTACAACTGCCAAATTTCAGGGGACAAGCATGGGCATCCATCGGGAAGTCCTCAAGCTGCATTGGACACTCAGCAGAGATAGTCAGGCTGGAAAATAAAGAGAGATGGTTAAATGGCCTGCTCTTCCTCTCATAAATCCATTTGTATTAAAAGTTTGATTCATATTTGTAGGAAATTGCCTAACTGTTCCCACATAATTAAATGTTTGTGCTATGAGTGTCGCTGGGAGTGAAGGGGTGAACCAAAGCGCTCAGGAACCCAGTGGCCTGATGTGCGTGCCTACACACACATCACTGCTCATAAAGCTATCTACAGTGCCTTTCCAATGATGAGTTACCACTTCCTACCCCTTGCTCATCATCATCTAACATGCGTTCTTTGACAATGCTAAAAAGACATTTATTTTCTTAAATAGTTCACACATTCAAAAAATACAAATGTAAGGCAAGTGTACAATCAAATCTTTACCAGAACCTGAGTTTTTCATTGCTTAATGGGTCACAAAGGAACTTGTATTGCAGTAGCAATTTTCTGGTACAACCTGATTATTATCCTTTTAATTCAAATCTAGTCTCCCACGTAAGAATGTCACTGACCACAATGCTGATGGCTGTGGCTGCTCATGCCACGACAGGCATTGTGGGAGTGCTCTGGCCACATTAACTTCCATCACTATGGTAGCATATGGAGGTCACCACAGCTACCATAGGGTATCACAGATGGAGCAAGGGCCAGAATGTAGAGCTACTCAGTGGCAGAGTCATGAGTGGAGCTCAAGCTAATGGCTTCTGCCTACAGAGAGGCTCCTATAGCATCTAGTACCTAACCAATGACTGCAGACTCTGCTCTGTAAGATGGTATACTTACAGTACTCCACAGTGTGTGGATGCTGGAGCCCAAACACGGTGGAGTGGGCTCCCCAGAGGTTTATATGGTAGAAATCATTAGTGTGGTAGTATAGAGTTGATAGAGCCTTTAAGAAGGGAGACCCAGTGGATAATGATTAAATCATGCAGGAAACCACTTTAAGAAAAATTAATTTAATTCTTAAACAGCTCCAGTAGTTCCTTCAAGAGTAGGTTGCTACAGAGTGCCAAGCTAGCCTCTGAATTCCTTTGGTTTCCCATCCCACCATTTTCTCCCACATGTTTTCCTGCCACTGCTGTATCATCACCACAGAGACCTCACTAGAGAGCTGACACAAATGACCTAGGATTCTTCAGCTTCCACAGCAAGAGCTAAATAAATCTCTTTGTATATTACCTAGCATCAGGCATTTTGTTATACAATGAAAACAACAATACACATGCATTTATGTCTCTACAGGCAAAATTCTAAATTACACTAATAAGCTTATTTTCTGTTTCTTATGCTCTTTCTCATTGTTTAAAATTAAATTAATTACATAAAATATTAAACATTTGACTTACTATGCATGTTATAATTCTATTGTTAGAGCAGCAAATAAATAGCTTATTGCTGTCCATTGCTTGTTATATTAAGTAGAGATGTTCATGCTCAGGGGATGCAAATGAAATGCAAAAACATGCATTTTTGCCTTTATCACTTCCTTTTGTTAAAACAGATTAGTCTGGTGTTTTAAATTGGTAGCATCAATCACAGGTGGTCACTGAAGCCTGAATAGCCAATCTAGTCATTCACTGGACAGGCAGGGTAAAAGCACATGCCTATCAGAAGAGAAAACTCTTTGACACTGTTCTGCAGGACCATCCCAGGGAGAGAGTGAGTCACCAAGGGCCATGAGTACAGGGTGACCAAGTATACTATCAGTTCTCATTCTCAGGTTCAGATGCAGAGATGGCTTTGAAGATGACATTCTGCACACACTCATAGAGCAGAGGATATACATAAAACCACAAAAGTTCAGATAGGTCTCATTTACTTAACATTTCATCTGGCATACGTCATCTGGAGTTTTTCCATGTGTGTACACATTGCTTTCTGATCTTGGTACAAAAAATGCATCTTTCTACACACTCGAGCAGAACTATCTCCCACATCACTAATCCCTCTCACAGTCATGACTTTGAGAGACAAATCTTTTTTTTTTAATATTTATTTAACATATGAGTGACTTGTCTTCAGGGACACCAGAAAAATGAATCAGATCCTATCATAGATGGTTGTGAGCATGTGGTTACTGGGAACTGAACTCAGGACCTCTGGAAGAGCAGCCAGTGCTCTTAATCGCTGAGCCATCTCTCTAGCCCTGAGAGACTAATCTTAAAATTCTAATATGTGTTTCCATTCCTTTGGCTATTTGTCCTTGTGCTTTTTCGAATCTTGGTCTCAACAATTCTCACTCATACAAACCCTCCTCTTTCTCGCCAATTGGACTCCTGGAACTCTACCTGGGGCCTGGCCGTGGATCTCTGCATCCGGTTCCCTCAGTCATTGGATGAGATTTCTATTGAACTGTGAACCAATAGCTAAGGAGCCCCCAACTGGATCAGGCCCTCTGGATAAGTGAGACAGTTGATTAGCTTGAACTGTTTGGGAGGCATCCAGGCAGTGGGACCGGGACCTGTCCTTAGTGCATGAGCTGGCTGTTTGGAACCTGGGGCTTATACAGGGACACTTGGCTCAGCCTGGGAGGAGGGGACTGGACCTTCCTGGACTGAATCTACCAGGTTGAACTCAATCCCCAGGGGAGTCTTTGCCCTGGAGGAGATGGGAGTGGGGGGTGGGGGGGAGGGAAGAGGGGGGGGGGGGGGGGAGGGGGAGGACAAGGGAATCCGTGGCTGATATGTAAAATTAAATTAAATTAAATTTAAATTTAAAAAAACCTGAAAAAAAGAAAAAAATTCTAATATGTGTATGATGTGCATGTCTGCCAGCGTAGCTAATAACCAACAGACTGTTCTTAAACTTTTTAAAATTATTTTATAGGAATGCTAACTGACATGATAGTTTTCAGCTATAAACTATGAAAGGGGGATATTGTCAAAGACTGTGGAATGGCAATGTACTCAGAGATTAACTTACCAGAATTAGGAAAATAAGGACTTAAAAAGCACAGACATTGAGAACACTATCAAATGATCATAAAGCTACTGTCTGTGGCTGTTAGTAAACTTAGGAAATGTATCAGAGAAAGCAACAATGAAAACAGAGACTCAGTATGGAACTAGAAGCCACAGCAACAGCAGCAAGCAACATGTAACAGTGATCACAGAAAAGGAGAGGACTGTGGCAGTTTTGTGACTCTGGGCTTCCACTCTGCCAGGAACACTGGGAGCAGTGCGAGGGGAGAGGGTGGTTCAGGTGAGCCAGCTACAGCACAAAAGACTTCAACTAACACACCCAGCTCTATGTCACCCTTTAACGACATGCATGACATGAATGACAACTTCACGGGCCCCCTTTCCCTTTCCACAAGGCCACATCTGGAGGTGATGCCAATGGCCAAGTCTGTCTCTGGCCATTTACATGTCAAACAGCTCTCTTAACTGGTTCTTACTCCAGCAAACACTCAGCTTCCCATTGGTGTGCAGGCTACCTGGAAGCTGAGTCCTCAACTTAGTCGCAGACATGGTGAATATTGCAGTCCCATTCCCCATTCCTCTGTTGTGGGAGAATTGCCCCCACTTTATCCCCAGGGTACTCTTGAGGAGTGAGGCATAAGAGATATTAGATAGAAGGATAGAGGGGAGAGAAACAGATAGAAACACAGGATAGCCTTGGGAGGGCCTGGATCAATATCCACCAGCCCCTCCTATATTTTCTAAAGGATCTTTTATAGGAATGCCAATGGGTGGAGTTAAAGACAAGCACAGCCAAGTGCAGATCCTTCCAATTACCTGGTAACCATACACATAGTCAAGCAATCCTCTAATGCAGCCATGCTGGGTAAAGCAAACTCAGATGTCACTAGGAAACCTTTGTGGGCCTCCACACTCTGTTCTGGTTTTGTTTTGTTCATATGGCCATGGTGGGTCTAGAACTTAGAATCTCTGTAGTTTGGCTCCAGTTGTCAAAATAGATCCCATAGAAAGAGGATTTCGAGCTTGGGCACTCTGTCCATCCCTGGTATATTTCTTCTTTGCTGCTGGCCAAGCTCAGGGGCATAAAGGAGGACCAGAGTGCTCTGGCTGCCTTTGTGGGGTTCACTGCAGATGCTTGTCCCCAAGAGCTGTCCACCTGCAGAAAATCACTGTACTAGCACAGTTTAAAGTAGATTTTGGCAAGAGATGCTCAACAGGAATCTTCCTTTAGCACATTGTGAGAATGGAAATGTCATATATATACTGCAGGGGGCAGAGGGAAATGAAAAATGTGTGCAGAGACCAGTAGACAGGATGTAGTTAGATATGTTTTAAAGACTCTGTAAAAAATGGTTCTAGCAAACTTACATACAACAGTGGTTTGTATAATATAACTAGCATCTTAGTAATTACTCATACCTTATTTGTATAAACTGCCTTATAATCAGTCTGAAGTCTCAGGACAGCTACTTTACCAGTAATGGTCTCTGCCTGCTAACAGGTGGCAATTGTTCAAATGAATCCCTCAAGAACAAATGCAATAAATTTATATTTCTGCTATTTTTACACATTGAACTGAGTTTTTCTAGATAGAGGTACTCTTCTTATCTGAGCTTATGGACACAGAAGAGAATACACTGAAAGGTAACTAACCTCCACATGGAAATTCAGCTCAGACCTTCTAATGGAGGGGCTGACTGTCATAGACCAAAGGAGCCAGTTAAGTGACCATACAAAGCCTTAACGTTTTTAGCTACAGTAAATGAAACTCAAAGGGTTCAGAATCCTGACTCTGGCAGAAATTCGTTGAATTACTGGAAGACACAGGCACATGGTATTTGTTTTCCAAAGGTCCAATTTCTATTTTACTTCTAAATTCTGCTAAGGAAATTCAAGCATTAACAAATGGGACATGATGTCTGCACAACAACTTAATTTTAAAAGAAGGAAAATAGCACTTTGCAAGTGAAGATCATTGTTCCCTATTGGTTTTTATGTCACAATTGGGAGCTTAGGACCCCAAATTCACTAATTTGGGTTCCTGTTTGGGCAAAGGGTCACTCACATGTGAAAGGTACTTTAGTCTAGGCAACCTGGTCCCAGAGAGTAGCTTTTTTTTTTTTTTTTTTTTTTTTTGAGACAGGGCTTCTCTGTGTAGTTTTGGTGCCTGTCCTGGATGTCGCTCTGTAGACCAGGCTTGCATAAAACTCACAGAGATCTGCCTGCCTCTGTTTCCGGAGTGCTGGGATTAAAGGCATGCACCACCACTGCCCGGCCCCAGAGTAGCTTTATCATTAACTGTGCGATATTTGTAAAAATGCCTAACTTCTTTAGTCCAGTCTTTCCATTTGGAAAAGAAAGATAACAGTTGATTTTTATACTCTGAAAAACATAGGTATAAAACAAAGGGTTAAACAAGATAGGAACTTCAATGACAATAAGGTGACTGAAAATTGAAGACTTTCCTGTTTCCATGGAAATGCTGCAGCAGAAGATGTGCATAAAAGAGGCAGGCAGCACTGTAAACATCAAGAAAATGCACAGCTCTCCCAAACCTAGGACTACTTGCCTCATATGACAGAAGGTTAGTTGCAGATGTAATTAACTTAAGGTTCTCAGGGTAGGGAGATCACCCTACATTGTCCAAGTGGACCAGTCTCATCCCGTGGGTCCTTTCAGGTGGAAGGAAAGAGTGGGAGTCTCGGGGAGATGCCGAGACAGAAGCAGATGTGAGTGTGAGGCCGAGAGCTCAGAAATGCAGGGGTCTTCTGGGAACTAGATGAGACAAGATTCTCCTCTGGAGCTCCCAGAATCAATGCAACTGGCCAACACTTTGATTTTAGCCCCATGAGACTTTGTGGCTCCTGACCTCCTGAACTATAAGTCAATAGAATTTGTTGTGTTTTAAGCAAATACATTTGTGATGATTTGTAGGAAACAGATACAAATTTGGTACCCAGAGAAGATGTATTACTTTAACAACGTCCTGGAAATATGGAAATGGCTTTAGTAATGGGCTGACAGGAAAAGACTAGGTTTCCTGGGATGGATAGGCTATGAATAACTAATGACTCTGCAGTGGTGTGGTGGAATGAGAATAGTCCCCATAGGTTCATGGTTGAATACTTGATCCCCAGTTGGTAGAACTGTTTAAGAAGGATGAGAGGGTATGGTCTTGCCAGAGGAGGTGTGTTACTAGGTATATAGTTTCAATGGCCCATGCCATTCCCAGTTAGCTATCACTGTCTCCTGTTAGTGAATCAGATGTAAGCTCTTAGCTACTGATCCAGAACCATGCCTGCCTGCCTGCTGTCATGATGGTCATGGCCTCACTTTTTGAAGCTGTAAGCCACAAATAAACTTTTATATGTTGCATTAGCCATGTAATTGAAAAGTAACTAAGACAAGTGGTGAGAAGCAGGTGGAGAACTGTCAATGGCCACTGTTGATAGAAATAAGATAACTAAGTGCCATTTGGCAGATTCAGAAGCAAATATAGAGCTACTTGAAATTGAGAAAGCAGATCCTGTTGTATGGTGGCAGAGCACACAGGTGAATAGTATCTACAGTAACAGGGAAGCAGAATTTGTACAGGATGTAGTAAGCTAAATAACACCTCCCAAGGTAATCCTAAATCCCTCTGCATGTAAATGTTCGCACTAGTAAGAAAGGGTCTTTGTGGATGTGAATAGGCTGTCTTGAGATGGATAGGCCATCAAGGTGGACCCCAAGTCATCACAGGAATTCTTGGGAGAGAGAGGTGAGAGATGAGACCATGCAGAAGAGCAAATGTGAAAATAGAAGAATATGAGTCACTACACTGTTAGCTTGAAGACTCAGGCAAGAGCCCTGGGAAGGAAATGCAAAAGATACAGCTCTGAAAAGTGATAGCAGTGCTTCCCTGAGCCTCCAGAGGGAGTATGGTCCTGCCAACATCTTCACTTTGTGTTAGTGAAACCAATTTTTGATTTATGGTTTCTAAAACTTTAAGAAAATGAACTTGTACTGAGTTAAGTATCTAAGTTTGTGGCGATTTGTTACAATATCACTGAATATGAGTACTGTGATGAAATTGGGTACTCATCATCTGGAAGAAGTTGCTTCATTTCTTCCTACTTCTCATCGTAAATCATGAGGAGAAAAGAGATGGGGGAAAATTGCTAACAATGAAGCTACATTTGATGACATTGACACTTTTACCTCGTCTCTGCTATAACTAGTATATTCCTTACCAGGAATGCACAAGCTAAAAACCAAAGCTGTGATTGGACACCCTTTGGCAAGAGCCTCCAAATGATCAGAATAAAGGAGTAGGGATCAGAGACCAATGACTTAGAACAAATGGGGGTACAAGATGGGGTATACAAATGGCTTCAGTCCTAAGCCTCCTAACTGTATGTTTCCACACAGAGCAGAGGGAGTATTTAAAGTATGAGGGACTTGGCCCTTTGACATAGGAATTGGATTATCTGGGTGGGTTCAGTACAATCAATTACAAGTTTTCTCATAGGAAAGGACAAAGTATTAGTGTCAAAAAGTGAGGCACAGTGATGCAAGCAGAGGTTGGAATGCACTAGAGCCATATGTCAAGGGATGCATGAAGCCTAAACTGAAAAACATATGTAGGGGAGATGCAAACAGAAAGCAAATTTGCCAAGTAGCCCAACATTGGCACTGGCAACCTCACTTCTGACTCTGGCCTCCAGTGCTATAAGATCATAAGCTCATGTAAAAATATCACCAAGTTTGAGGTAACTTGTTAAAGCAGAATAGGGGGATACCAAAGTATTTGCCATGGAATAAAACTTCAGTGATATTAGTGAAGGAATGGCCAGTTGAACTGTTAGGCAGCAGCCCCTGGTGTTCTTATGCTGGGAGCTCAAACATAGCACTCATGTGGAGCAAGCAATCTAGCCCAGAATCCTCAGTACAATGGAGAACTCAGATCCTGGTAATAAGCAGACACCTTGAACAAGGTGTGTGGTCAGTAACTGACATGCATACCAGCAGCAACTGTGAAGGGGGCAGATGACCCACCCATACAAATGCTACCGTGTCTCTCAAGGAATACAGGTGATATTTGGGGACATTTTAAATCTTCATTGAATCTAATGATTGCTGCCATGGAAAAGAAATAAGTTATTTTGGTAATAATAATCTTCTAGCCATAGTAGTCCTTATAAAGATGAGCCAAATGTACAGATAACTTTTTAGTCACCAGAATGCTACCTGTCTGAACACTAGCAGGATTTAGAGATGCAGAAGATAGGATGTATCACACACACAAGGCTTGACCATTCCAGGTAGCAGGATACATTTGATCTCAGCTGAATATGCTGGTGTGCGTGAACATGTCCCTCATGGAGTCCTGACACCAGGACAAAGACTACCTTCCAGTTCTGGTACCTGGGGCCAACAGATCCACATGTCTCCACATGTGTATATTGGCTTTTATTACAACTTTCCTATGCATTGCCTCATTGTTATGGACAAGATGGATAGAAATGCAAAATTTTTCTTCTCTCAGCTTTGGCCACAATTCTAAACTTTTCCTTATGTCTTTCTATACATCAGATATCATGCTCTCTTAATGCTGGAATGTATTCATTTTCAGAAGCAGACCAGGGCAGATGTTGGTATTGCAACTCTCTCTCTCTCTTCGTGTGTGTGTGTGTGTGTGTGTGTGTGTGTGTGTGTGTGTGTGTGTTCCAGAAACACCCACCTTCCATGAGCCTGGCCTAATGCAAAATCAGGAGAAACTCAGTATCCCTGTACTGCTGCACTCAGGAGGAAGAAAACCCGAAAAAACTCCTTAAAAAGCAGAACACACAAATGCACAGGTTTCTCCTGAACAAATCACCAATGCAGTGTGCTGTGGATATTGGTTCTGCAAATATTCTTGGAAATGGAATTGTAGTTTATATTAGTGTGTTGGAGGTAGATATCTTCAAAAGCTCAACAGCAATACAAAACTGAACTGTACTGCATATGAAGACTGGTAAGTCAGGAGTGTATGCTGAAGGCTGAAAGTCACAGCCAGCTGGCTCAGCTCCCCACTTGTCACATGAACTGTTTCCATTTAATGATTATCGGAGAGACACTGTAGCTCTGTTTGAGCTAGCCCAAAACTGCAGATTGAGGTCCTTCCAGAGGTCAGCCAATGTCATGTCCTCATTAACCAGATTCAGAACTAACCATATCCCATCCACACTTGTGGAAGGGCAAGGGATCAGAACTAGAAGAGTAACATGCACACTAACCTACTTTACACACACTAAAATCTGAATTCAGTGAAAAGCAAGTTTTGAAAAAAAAACTCTTCAATTATTATTGGGAATTTAGAATTCTTCCATTTTTAAAATCTTACATTAAATAATTCATGCTTTCACTTGTACAATTGCAGAATTCCATCCTTTAAAAGTATGATATACAGACATGGTGGTACAAATGGGTAATTCCAACACGTTAGAGACTGAGGCAGGAGGGTTGAGAGGTCATTGCTACCCTGGGCTTAAACAGCAAGATCTTGTCTCAAAATCTCTCTTCTCCTCCCAAACACTTATTATTGATATAGCATAACTTTACATCCCTTTTAGAGAAGAATGACACAAATCCTACAACCTACTTCAAGCTTGAATTACAGAATTCTTGGGCTGTTCTAAGGATAAGGGACTCACTTTGTATGCTTGTGCATAACAGGAATGTACATGAGTCCAACCACCAGAATTACACTGAGCTAAAAATGCCCATGGAGCTGTACACAACTTATTTGTATTTTTGTTCCTCTTCAGCTGTTGGGGAGAAGATGTCAGCAATTCTTGTTTATGTTGGGAAAACCAGCATCCATGTCATCCTCTCAAAAAGCCAGTGTGGTGCTTAACCAAGGGGGACAGGATCACTGTGGATCTATTTCAATTGATGACTTCCTTTTGTTAAAAAAATATTCTCCAGAAGGCATTTTAATAATGAATGAAGGAGTAGAAATATTTAATTTTATGTGTATTATACACCCAGCAATAAATATACCATAATAGATAAAATATGGGGAAATAAACAGAAGCATAAACAGTAAATAATTATTGCAAAATAGACAGCACACAAATGTGCAAATGAGCTCCTTTCTATAGGGCAAAGTCAAAGTTCAGCTTAGGAAAGTGCGTCTCTCTAAGCACAGAGTACAGACAACCAAAAGCACCACCCAGAGGAGGGGCGAGATTCCACTACTCACAAATCTGGAGCCCAAATCCCTGTGGAAATTACAAAGCTTACTATTCAGAATGTTCAAAAGGCCCCAATATAAAATGAGGAGTACTATGTGTGACAAATAATAGTTGTTCTTAAAACTCTAGGGAAGGAGCTGAAGATATGTCTCAGCAGTTAAGAGCATTTACTGTTCCTACAGAAGAGCTGGGTTTAGTTCCCAGGCCACATGGAGACTTACAACTACCTGATACCCTCTTCTGATTTCCTGCATACATGTGCACCATGCACTTATGTTCACTCCAGCATGCACACATACACATAAAATAAAAATTGAAAAGACTTTAGGGAAGAAGATGGCACCAACAAAGCCTGCACATTCAGGATTCCAACAGTCTGTCCATTCATAAAGACAATGGCTTAGCAAAATTTACCAAAATGACTTTCTAAAAAAATGCTCTAATCTACTAAGAACCCTACAACCCATGGTGAGATTGCTTAATGAATTAAAAAGCACTCAAACCTCAGTAAGCAAGACCTGTGGCCTCTAAACAGTTCCTGACCCCACCCTGTTCATCAGCTCTGCTATAGTAGCGGCCACATTCCTGGTGCAGATGACTGGTAATACAAACAATGTGTCCTGTATTCTCAAAGAATGTTGGTGCCATGCTTTGCTCTGTTAAAGGCTTCCTGGGTGACTAGTTCAAGAGCTGCCTTTGTTTTTCTGCCCTAGTGATATCCTGAGGTGAGGCATTTTCCTGGGAAGTGCTTATTTATTTGCACATGTTTGCCCCAGGCACAGGAGCTAGGGTGAGTGGGCAGTCACCAGACAAACAGAAAACTTGTAAAGTAGAAGAATGGAAAGATCTCTAAGAGGCAAGGACCACAGAGTCCCCCAATATTCTGGAACTTATGGGACATCATGCATGTCAAGGACTAGACACAAGTAAAGGAGGCAAGAAAATGGTCATCCAAGATGTATAAAGAATTCACAGCTTAACATTGAATAAAATTAATTTTAAAATGAATTAAAAGAGCTTTCAATATACCTCACCAAGAAATACCATGGTGCCAAACAAGCATAAGATGCTCGCTCCCAATGACATCTCATTGTGGAAAAGCAAAGTAAAACAATGAGATAACATTGCAGTTACTAAGATGACCAGAATCCACAGTATCTGTGGTACCAAATGCTGGGCAGGATCTGAGGAAGCAGGAGCCCTCATTCATCAATGCTGTGTACACAAAATGCTCCCAACTGTTTCAAAGACAGCTTGGCAGCATTTATAGAACTAAACAAACTTACCATATGACCCAGAGTTGAACTACTTGGTCTTTATCTGAAAATTCATGTCTATACAAATATCCCCAGGAACATTTACAGATGTACTCCTAATCACCATAAACTAATTGCTAATTGGAAGCAACAAAGATATCCTTCCATATGTGAATGGTTAAACTGTACCCAGATGTCATGGTGGAATATTATTCAGTGCTATAAAGAAATAAGCTTTCTGCCAGGCAGTGGTGGTGCACGCCTTTAATCCCAGCACTCGGGAGGCAGAGGCAGGTGGATCTCTGTGAGTTTGAGGCCAGCCTGGGCTACCAAATGAGTTCCAGGAAAGGCACAAAGCTACACAGAGAAACCCTGTCTCGAAAAACCAAAAAAAAAAAAAAAAAGAAAAAGAAAAAGAAATGAGCATTCATATCACAAAATACACATGGAAAAAACTGAAGTTCACATTGCTAAGTAGAATAGGCCTGTTGGAAAGCCTATATCCATAAATTCCAACTGCTTGGCACTCTCAGAAAAGACAAACATCCATGTTTTATGATTCAAATGTGTGGTATCTTCAGCAATAGAACACTGAGAAATCAGTCAGGACTGGTCTGGAAGCTTCAACCCCTTGGCTAATTGTCACAGTACTAGACGGTGCTATGCATACTTGCAAGGAAGAAAAGGAATCACCTGTCTTACCCAGATGTGAACCCTGTGGGCTAAAATAACAACTAACCATTGCACCATACCCACTGGTGCAATGATAGCACAAATGTCATGGTAGTAACCAACCACTTTCTGATTGGATCCAAGGAGCCCATACCTGGCACTGTTGTTGGGGCCAAGAACTTGTGCCTAGATAGGTCATAGGCCTAGGATATAACCTACTCCTATTATTTTGCTAAGTGGACACACTATTAAACTGACTCCTACTGACATACTTACTGCTCTATCAATAGATTAGTGCATCTTTCAAGCCTCATAAGAGAAGTTTCCTATGCAGTAGCTGACAATGAGTACAGAGACCCATCACTGGGTTAAGTACAGAGAATGAGAAACTGCAGAATGCTCAGCCCTAAACAAGGTATCTATATCATACACACCCTTCTCAAGGCTTGGAAATAATCACAGAAGAGGAAATGGATCATAAGAGCCAGGGGCAGTGGGTGAGAGTACAAGGAAAATTTTTCCTTGACAGAACAGAGCAGTTGACTATAAGAACTCACATCAGTAATGACAGCATCCATGAGACCTGTACAAGCCCAAGCCCGAGAAAATCCATGGAATGGAAAGTAGGCATCAAGTCCTACCAGTAGCTGACTATTGGTAACTTACAGCTGCTGGCACTGGAAGAATTAGTTTTCATTAAGGATGTGAGTCCTGATAGATCCACTTTGTTACAGTGAGTAGTAGCACAAATTGGGCTTGATGAGGTTTGGTTTTTCTGGTTGTTTTTTGTTTTGTGTTTGTGTGCGTGTGTGTTTGTGTGTGTGTGTGTGTTTGTGTGTGTGTGTGTGTGTGTCTGTGCATGTTTTGACACAAAATTAGGTGGATATGGAAGGGGAGTTGGATCTAGGAAGAGTTGGGGGAGCAGGTGAATAGGGTCAACATATAACATATGAATTCTCCAAGAAAATATTTTAAAAGAAAAGAAAAAGAAAATTTAAGGAGACAATAAAAGGATAAGCAATTGCCGGACAGTGATGGCACAAGCCTTTAATCCCCGCACTCAGGAGGCAGAGGCAGACAGATCTCTGTGAGTTCAAGGCCAGCCTGGGCTACAGAGTTCCAGGAAAGGCTCCAAAGCTACACAGAGAAACCCTGTCTGAAAAAACCGAGAGAGAGAGAGAGAGAGAGAGAGAGAGAGAGAGAGAGAGAGAGAGAAGAAGAAGAAGAAGAAGAAGAAGAAGAAGAAGAAGAAGAAGAAGAAGAAGAAGAAGAAGAAGAAGAAGAAGCAGCAGCAGCAGCAGCAGCAACTGTCAGGAGGCAAGAGGAGGCAGAAATGAATAAATAGATGAGTACATAGGATTTTTAGGGGAGGAAATTTCTATGTGATACTGTATTGGATATGTGTTATTACAATTTTGTCCAAACACATAAAATAGATAGTACAAAGTGTGAACTCTGCCATGAACCATGGACTTGGAGCTAAGACATAAGCACTACTGTAGTTGCAGGGGGGCAGGAAAGTCTGCGCACGGATGAGTCAAGGAAGCATGGGAAATCTCTACACATTTCTCTAAGTTCTATAAACCTGAAACTGCTCTGAAAGGTGAATTTCTTTTACAGTGATCAATAGAAGTTGAGAGGGACGTGCTTGGGTGTAGCCTGTATTTAATCAGTGAATGTGATATGCATGTGTATAAATCCAAGACTGAACCTTGTTATTATGCATAATTAAGATGTTATTAAAAATGAAATAATTGCAAAAAAATTAAAATATATTAATAAATAAATACTTTTTTAAATTAAGTTCACTGCTTTGCTGTTTTAGTGGCTTTTCACTGCTGTTAGAAAATACCTGAGAAAAACCATTTTAAAAGACGAAAGATTTTTTTTTCGTTTGTTTGTTTTGTTTTGTTTTGTTTTTCAAGACAGGGTTTCTCTGTGTAGCTTTGGAGCCTTTCCTGGAACTCACTCTGTAGCCCAGGCTGGCCTCAAATTCACAGAGATCTGCCTGCCTCTGCCTACCAAGTGCTGGGATTAAAGACGGGCACCATCACCGCCCGGCTGAGGAAAGATTTCTTTATGACTTGGTGTTCCTGAGCTTTTAGCCCATGGTTGGCTGTCCCCCTTTGTTTTGGTCCTGAGGTATAAGGGCTTGAGAAGACAGCTGCTTACTTCAGAGAAGCCAAGAAGGAAGGGACTCAGAGAGGAAGGGTCCAGGAACAAGATGTATCCTTCAAGGGCATACTGTTGTAATCCACTCCTTCAATCCAGACCTTACTTCCTAAGAGACCATCCAGCTATGGTTTCATCAAAGGACATATGTGTTGTGAAGGGACTGTGGCTGTGACAGGGACTATGACAGCAGGCATTTGACTCAGCTCTTTACCAGTAAAAGGAATATAGAGCTGGGAGTGTGGGAGGCTTGGGATTCCATCCCAGCACAGAAAAAAACAAGAACTGCCCTCCCTCCAAAAAAAGATTCATATATTCTACAACTATAACACTGGGTAGCTTGTCCTTCTGTCTAGTAGGTAAAGAAATGGAAAGAGCTATGGTATGAGTGAAGGCAGCTTACCCTACTACCGCCCCATCCCTCAAGGGCACAGCACAGTAGCATTTTCCCGGTGTTCATATTAGTCGGCTAGAGTTGCCATAACAACATAGACTCTCAGCACTCGGAAGGTTGAGAGTCTAAGTTGAAGGTCTCATAGATTTGGCATCTTCTGAGGCCCTTCCCCTTGGCTTGCAGGCAGCAGCCTTCTCATGTGTCCTCACAGGCTCTTTCCTCTGTGTGTGGCCACGTCCTTTTCTTTTCAAACAAGGACACCAGCCAGATTGGATAAAGGTTCACTGGTCAAGACCCCATTTTCACTTTCATTATCTCTTTAAAGACGGTGCTTCCAAATATAGTCCCATTCTGAAGTACCAGGGGGTTTTCGGCTGCAATGTAGGAAGTTTTGGTTGACAGAATTTAGCCCACAGTAGCTAATCCATTTCCCCTTCACCCGCGGTACTGCTTGCTTTCTGACGTGACAAATGACGCTGCTGAAAAAGAAACAATGAATAAACAGGCTTCAGTCAGTTCAACTGCAATTATTGGTTGATAGCACTTTATAAGGGCGAAAGCTTAATTCACATGAGAAATGGTGTCCTATTCCTGCAGCTCTTACGAGATTATTTACAAAGCGTTTTTTTTCTTTTTTCTTTTTCTTTCTTTCTTTCTTTTTTTTTTTTTTTTGCTTTCTTTACAGAGACAGCAATGAATTATTTGATTCTTTGAGGATGACATTGACACACATACACTAACCACACTTTAAAGGAAGGGAAGGAATGGGAACAATTCGAAAGGATGACCTGGGGGGAGGAATAATAGGGACAAGGGGCAGAAGAGAGAGAGAGAGAGAGAGAGAGAGAGAGAGAGAGAGAGAGAGAGAACGAACATACGTGTGAGGGCTTTTGAAGAACCTGCACCTAGTTGTGGCCAACAAGGCCAAGGACACATCTTGTCTGAGCTATGAATTGTAAAACACTCCTTTCATTTGCATTTATCACCCCAGGAAACAGAAATTCTTTTTACTTCCTTAAGAGTGTCCATAATGGTCAGTGTTAATTGTCAGTGTGGTAAAATCTCAAATCACCTTGGTGATGAGCTACTGAGGATGCTGTGAGATATTATCTTGATTACATTAACTGAAGTGGGAAGACCTACCCACTGTGAGTGACACTATTCCCTCAACAGGGAATCCTGGACTATACATAATGGTGAAGAATGCGGGCTGAGCTTTAGCATGCATGCATGCATTAATGTTATATTCTGGCTACGGACAGAATGTGCCCGGTGCTTCAAGTCTGATGCTGTGACTTCCCATCCACAGGAGACGGCAACTTAGAACTGCAACCTACATAAACTCTTTCTCCCTGAAGCAGTTTTTGTCACATTATTTTATCATAGCCATAGAGAAGAAATTAAGATAAATGTGGAAGTTAATTAGTAGCAGACTGAGATTTCAACTCATATAGAATAGTTTCAGATCCTGGATAGGAATAAGAGTTGGATAAAAACTTTGCAAGTTAGTTGGCTAGGTATAAGCCTTAAACATGTCAAGGATTTTGTAAGGAATCCAGTGATCTTGTCAACCAATGTGGTATCTATATTCAGAAAGAACCCAAGAGAAACTGAGAGAGCTTATCAGCCAAGCAAAGGTGGAACCCTCCAGAGCTGAGAATTAGATCACACATGGGCAGCAGATGTCCATGGATACAAGTCATGATTAAGAGCATTTTCTGGTAGATGGCAGAAGAAAGAGAGAGTCGCATGTCCCATGGCAGAAAAAAAGAGTGCAAAGGCTAGGCAATGAATAGAACTGGCTGGCTAATGTAAATCTCAGCCAGCAGCCAGGACATAAGAGGGACTCTAGGCTGTTTAGAGGAGTCTACAGAGAATGCATGGGGAGTAACTTACAATCCACTAGACATCACCTTAGAGCTTAGGCTGTTTTCTAAGCATGCTGGTAGCAGCAGAAGCTGGACATTCAGAAATAAGTGATTGTTGAAAAAATCCAGATTGGGACCAGGAAAAAAAAAGCAGTGGCCAGACCTGGTAACTGGGGCTTTGACAAAGTCCAAATCAGGCCACAGATTCAGAGAACCTGCACATGGCTGTCTGAAATAGGAGTTCCCCATTCTGTTTCCTTGCTCTACCCTCTGGCCTCCATACCTCTTGTAATTGTAGCTACTCCAAAGAATCTTGAGGGAAAGGAGTTGGGCATGAGGAGTGGCCTGGCTTAGGAGGAGCCTTTATGTCCTATGATTTCCTCAAGACCCAAACCAAGCAATCTGCCTTCCTTACTTCCCCTGGGGTGGTCTCTATCTACATACTGCATTGCATTTCTGACTACTCTTTATCCCTTTTCCCAGCATCCCCAAGTAAACACTTATATGACTTCATATTGATTCCTGTGGTTGTATGTACTTCTGGACATGCTGGTCCTTGTCCAGAACACCCTGGTAGTTTTAGCACCATGCCATTGTTCATTGATTTCAGCCTTGATGTCTCCCTGTGAACTCACCCTGCCCTTCATTCATAACTGCATGCACAGCAAGCCGCCTCTGCCACTGTGACCTGACAGCTGGGCAGGCAGCCAGGCCCCAGACATACTCAGAGTAAGACTTTGTCATGTGACTGAATGGATGGAGCAGGGAACAGGGAGCAGGGAGCAAGGAAAGGGTGGCTGTGAAGGGCTGTGGCACCGAGGACAGGGTAGAGAGGCAGTTACACCAGTGTTCCAATGAACTACTATTTTTTTTACCTGAACTTGGAGACAGGCAAATCAGCCCAAATGGATATCTGTCTCAGGAGATGAAAGTTCATTCCCTTAGCGTGGGCACGTGCCACACACACACACACACACACACACACACACACACACACACACACAGTGTCACATATCTGTACACAGTCACAAACCATACCATACCACATATGCACATGCATTCTCTTAGTCACATACTCATATACAGCAGTCACCCTGACATACCCTTTACTTATTCATATACTCATAAACAACACATATACACATATCTCTTTATATATGTCTCACACATTACACACTCAAACATATACACCCATACTCAAATCCACACATCCACATATACCATATACCAGGCACCACAAATGCTCATTCACCACAACACTCACTCTCCTACATACCCCACACACCCACACATATTCACCTATCCATACACTCACACTCACATGGTTCCTATTTTAGCCATCCTCAGTGGTATGTTCTCAAGCTCTGTTGTGCACTTTCAAAGCACAGAATCAGGAAGGAGAACAGAGGGGCTGCCTTCCAGTGTTCTGAGCATTTTAGGTTACCTAGCTGGACAGAACAGGATGTTTGCTGTGGGCTGATGGCACATAGTAGACACAGGTATAGTCCTGAGGTGAGTCATCACTCAGGCTTTCTGGGAAAGGCTGTCACTTGTCACTTACCACATGTAGCTACCTGAAGGACCTGTGACACCCTCACCCTCCTCCACTGAGCTGGGGCTCAGTCTCTGCAGGTCAGGACCTAGGGAAAGGTCTTATAGTGTACTCTCCGAAATTAAACACAATGTCTACTTGGGATGTACTTTTCCCTGTGCTAGACAGTTTCGTTTAGCTGTCTCAAAGACAACCTACGTAAAATTTAGAACAGAATTCATTTCTGTCACTCACTTGTGAAAGCCTGGCAGCTTTCAAATGCCCCTGCCTCTCCCTTCCCTCCTTCCAGGCGCTACCTTGGGGAATGACAACATTTTGAAGCTGGCATTATTTTTGACACCTCCGACACACTGACTGCTTCACATCTTCAACAAGTCTTGTCAGCTCCCCAAAGAGCAGGCAGACATGGTCCCTTTCTTCCATGTCCCTGGAGTCTGCCTCTGCCTCCTGTTTGGATGCACCATTCCCCATAACTGCCCTTGGAATACTGATCTTGCAGGCCATTATCTCTGCAAAGCAGTAGGTTCTTTGCTTCAACCCCAGTGAGTGTTGATGCTCTCTTCCAGCCTAGTCTGCATACATCTCAAAGGTGCAGAGTTCTGTACTCCATGATTAGACTCTTCTTACCTACCCAAGGCCGTGTCTTCTCTTGGGCCAGGTAACAGGCAGCCTAGTCCAGGTGGCCTTTCCTGACCTCTCCCAGCCCAAAGGCCATCTCCTCTTCCCCTGTTCTTCCTATGTTTCCTCAGTCAGAAACAACCCGTGATCACTGATTGGCCTTACCCTGTGTTAGCTACTTGGGGAGAAGACAACTGGAAAAAAAAGCAAGCTTCAATAATAAAAATTAGCCATATATTATTCTCCTGTTAGATGTCTGTGAATGTCATGGTTTATTGACTGCAGACAAGTTTAAAATGCTTTAGAAACCCCCCTCATGTTAACAGGGCTTAGCATCAAAGCTTTAATGTTCCTCAAATACTCCAAGACTCCACTAAAGTCTGAAACTCCCCTTGATCTTCAGGTTGTTAGTTGTCTGATGTGGATACTGTAAACTAAACTTGGATTCTCTGCCAGACACTGAGCCATCTCTCTAGCCCCTTCTTTAATTTTTAAATGCAATAGAAGATTGGTTTGTACTCCATCTAGGAAAACCCATGATTCAAAATTTTTTGAGAAACACGATACATGGCAGATCCTAACATATCCTTGATCAGCATCAGGGACATGCCTAGTCAGTTTCAGGTAAATTTCAAAATCTCACTGCTACTCCTCCTCTGATCATTTGGCTGACATAAGTCTTCTCAGGCTCAGGAGGCATGGCTGGAATGTAGACAGAGCTATGCATGATATATACTCATCATTTTCCAACTGCTAAAAGGCCTAGCCATATCCTTAATTAGTTAAATTCTTGAGGCCGTATTATTCATTTTTCTCTAGAGGAAGGGAGAAAAAGACTTTTCAGCAACCTTTGACCTTGACCCAGAGCTCTCGTGTTGCCACTGTCTGGGAAATAGGCACAGTGTGGCCAAGCACCAGTGAGGGCCGCGGCTCCTAAAGCCCAGCATCTTATTTCCCTTGAAAGCCCTTCAGTGATCCAGGCTGCAATGATGCTTGCTCAGCAGCCGGCTCCTGATGCTGGCCTACTTCTCTCTCTCTCTCTCTCTCTCTCTCTCTCTCTCTCTCTGTCTCTCTCTCTCTCTCTCTCTCTCTCTCTGGACTCACAGCACCATCTAGTGGCAGGGATTTTCAGTCCTGTTGTCTAAATAGAACACACTATTGGTTTCTTTGGCATTTGTTAATGTAGAACAGGCAAGCAGGCTGTTGGGTTTTACAGATGAATGAATGTCTATAGTTCATTTTGATCTATTTACCTTATCTATGGATACAGATAATGCTGTCACAAATTCTCCCATGAATTTGTATTTCTGAAACACCTGTTGTGTAACAAAACCAACAATATAAGTTCTTGTAAATCAGTAAGGAAACCATCTCAAACTGCTAGGGCATTTTGTTGTGAGGCTGAGGCTGAAAGCCTGAATCTGAAACTCTCACCACCCTGGGACTCAATGCCCACCACCTTCTCTCCCAACAGAGATTCCTTAGAATCTTGTGGTGGTTGCAGCCCTTCATAATAGGTGACTCTGTCTAAGAAGGTCCTTGATAGGCAGGGGACCCCATAATGCCAGCCAGACAAGAGCAATAGCCAGAGCTCTCTCGCACATTAAGACTGAGATGATCCATAGCCTTGGGGAGGCCAGGGGATGCAGAATCAAATGTACAGGAAAAGTCTATTTGTGCATCTTTCAAAATGCCAAAAGCACTCATGAACTACACTGAATGGATGTAGTGGCGATGGTCTCACAATACACCCAGAAGAATTCTAGTTATTTTTTTCTGAGCAAGAACTATATATGTAAGAAATATGTGCTTCAAATGCCCTCATTTGCACATATTTTTCATCAAATATAAGCTCAAATCTTCATAAAACTGGCAGAAGTTAATCATTCAGTAGGTTTGTGAATGAAATAAGGATTACATACATGTTTGTGTCTCTGTGTGGTTTTGTGTTTGTGTATATTTGTATATGTTTGTGTGTCTGTGTGTCTTTATGCATTTGAATATTGTTTCAATGTTTGTGTGTTGGCATACCTGTATATGTGTGTTTTCAGAAACTGTGTGACTATTTACAAATTGAGTGATACACTGTTTGGTCACATGTAAATTATTGAAGAAGACACAAAGAAAATTAAAAACTTCCTAAAATTAATTTACATGAAAGTACAATGCATGAGAACTTTTTAAAAAATGATAAATCAGAGGGGATCCTAAGAGGAAAGTTTATAGCTATGATTGCCTACATTAAAAATCAGGTTTCCAAGAGAACATGGGGGTCCATGCCTGTATTCCTAGCAGTGGAAAGCCTGAGTTAGGAGGGTTGAGATTAGTTTGAATCTGCACTATATACATAGTGAGATCCTGTTTCAAATATAAGCAAATATAAAGCAAAACAAAAATCAGAAAGACCACAATTAAATCATTTATAATGTAATTCAAAGTAGCATAAAAAAACCAAACTTAAGGCAGTAGATAGTAAGAAATAATGAAGATCTGTCAGAATAATAAAATGAAGACTAAAAGAAAAATACAAAGACTCAATAAAACAACAAGCCACAAACACAAACAAATTAACCAAAAGACAGAGAAGACCCAAATTATTGAAATGAAGCATTTTATTACTTTACAACAGATAGTAATGAAAACTACAGGATCATTAGCAAATACTTATTTTTTTTTTGAAAAACAACTGGAAAATCTACAAGAAATGGGTAAATTCACACTTACAACCAAAATTAAATAAAGAGGTTATAAAGAATTTAAACAGGTCTATAGCAAGCATCTGATTGAAGCAGCAATAGTCTTTCAATAAAAGGGACCCCCCCATCTGAAAAAGAAGAGCCTCTACATCTTGTAGTGCTCCAGAGCAAGCTGCAAGCCCAGGGAGGGCTTCAGGTCTGACTGTCACTAAGGCCCACAGGCATTGATGAATTCCACAACTCACAGCAAAAGCTGCAGACACAGGTGAGAGACCCCAGCTGTCAGGGCACTACCTGATGCTCAGTGGAAGACACCAGAGAGAAACTGCAGCCCTGCACACCAGTTCCACAGATAGAAACAACACCTCAGCCCTACTAGGACTTACTCCATCAGTGAACACTGTAAAACTCACCACTGAGAGCAAAAGGAGCACTTGAATTTTTCAAATGAAAAGATGAAATAAAAACTCAATCAATGAACTAACTTTAGATTTTGCAATCCCAGCACAGAACACAAACATCATGGAAAATCAAGACACCTTATTTCCTCCACAAATCACTGTGGAATAGTGTGAAAGAGAGAACGAAAGGAAATAAGACAGTGAATCTACAATACGAAAATAGAGTTAGAATTGCTGAAGAACAACCAAACTGAAATGATGATAGAAATGAAAAATTCAATAAGTCAAATAAAAACTACAATGGAAAGCCTTACCAACAAAACAGATGATGTAGAAATCAGCAAATCAGGAATGGAAGAGAAGGTAGAGGAATTGGATCACTTACTAAAAGTGCATAATAATTTTTAAAAGAAATATGAATATGAAGTGGCCGAGTTGTGGGACACCATACAAAATTTAAATTTTAGATGGGCATAGGATGAGAAGAATGTCACAGTGAAGGCATAAATAATATTTTCAATAAAATCTTGGGAGAAATTTTCCCAGACTTAGAAAAAGAAATGCCTACCCAGGTACAAGACATCTATAGAACTCCAAATAGATAGAAGAGAAAAGAAACTCTTTATTATATTTTGTAATTAAAACATTAAAAATGAAGAATAAAGAAAGGATATTAAAGGCTTCAAGAGAGAAAAGTCAAGTTATTTATAAAGGCAGAACCACCTACAGCTGATTATTAGACAAAAAGGATAAAGTCGGAAGGGCTTGGAAAGATGTATTCCAAGTTCTGAAAGCCCACAGTTATGAACTCAGACTATTTTGCTCACCAAAACTAACTATTAAATTTGAAGGTAAAATAAAAACATTTCATGATAACAACAGAATAAAACTTATGGCTACTGATCCATAAGTGTCCTGTCCAGTGTCCTGTGTTAAGGACACTGGAGGACATACTTGAGTCTGAAGACAAGGATAAACACACCCAAGAAGGCACAAGAGTAAATTAATGACGCCAGAAGAGTCAATGAAAAGAGGTCTAAGAAAATACCACAAAACAATAAGATGACAAGAATTAAGAGACATCATTCAATAATAAATCTTAATATGAACCCTCTCAATTCCCCCTAAAGAGACAGACTAGCAGACTGCCTTGGAGAACAGAATCCATCTTTTTGTTGCCACTAGGAAATTCATCTCACCCTGCATGACAGACACCACTTTAAGGCTAAGGATGTGAAAAAGGCATTCTGAGCAAATGAAACCAAGAAACAGCAGACATGCCATTCTAATATGTGACAAAATACACTTTGTGGTTGTTTGAATGTAATTGGCCCCCATAAGCCCATAGGGAGTGGCTCTATTAGGAGGTCTGGCTTTGTTGCAATAGGTAGGGCCTTGGTGGAGGAAGTGTGTCACTGTGGGATGGGCTCTGAGGTCTCATATATGTTCAAGCCAGGCCCAGTGTCCTAGTTCACTTCCTGTTGCCTGCTGGTCAAGACTTAGGACTCTCAACTCCTTCTCCAACACAATGTCTGCTTACATGCCACCATGTTGCACCCTGATGATAACGGACTAAACTTCTGAAAATGTAAGCCACCCCAATTAAATGTGTTTCCTTTATAAGAGTTGTCATGGTCATGGTGTCTCTACAGAAAAAGAAACCCTAACTAAGACACATTTCAAACCAAAACTAATCAGAAGAAGTAAGAAGGCTTATTTCATATTCACTGAAGGAATAATCAATGAAGAGAATGCTATAGTCCAAAACATATACACACCAAACACAGGTGCACCTATAATAGATTTAAAAGCAAGGATTAACTCCAACACAGTGATAGCGGGTGACTTAAATATCCCAGGCTCACCAATACACAGGTCATCTGCACAGAAACTAAACAGAGAAATGGTAAAGTTAAATTACATCATAAATCAAATGGACCTAACAGACTTCTATAGAACACCCCACCCAAGTGGTGCTGGTTAAGCTGTATAGATAGATACATGTAGAAGAATATAACTAGATCTTGAGCTTTATCTCTCCACTCAACCACACAGGGATCAAGGACATCAACATGTGATCTACCCAGTATCTGGAATTTGGTAGAGGAGAATGTAGAGAATGTGCTTCAATTAACAAGGACTTTCTGAACAGGACCCTGGTAGCTCAGGCCTTAAAACCAACAATTAGTAAATTAAAATTAATGAAATTCAGAAGCTTCAGTATAGCAAAGGACATCAACATTCAAGTAAAGAGGCAGCTTACAAAATGGGAAAACCTTCACCAGCTGTGCATCTGACAGACAGATGGTATCTAGAATATACAAAGAACTCTAAACAACAACAACAAAAAGAACTCTAAACAACCATCAGATACTACAGACTGTGAAATAAAAAGCCAAGTGCCAGGATGGGTTACCTTTGTTTGAGTTGTATACAGTGGGGTCCCACAGATCCCTCCCCCCCAAAAAAAACTTTACAAACTATTGCTATTGCTCTTGGTTAAGAATTGAGTGGAAAGACTCTATTACTCAAGATACTACACCCCTGAGTCATAAAACATGGAGAATTCAAACTGGTGCTAAACTGGTGCTGAGCGGAAAGTTTCATCTTTATTAGCCAGCTTTCATGGTGCTACAAGGGTCTATGCCTGAGACTGGAGGAGAAAAATCAACAACAGTCTTATCCAGCTCTGAACCTTGTCCCTGACCCAGGAAGATATGCTTACTAGTATAGTAGTGGTATGAATGTTACAGGAATAAGTGACCACTTTCCAATTATATTTAAGATTCTTTCCATATGACATTAGACCATGTCAGGTGCCATCCACTAGGACAAAAGCCTGTGGCTGGTTAGGTCACAGATCCCATACGGAACCTAGCATTTTGACTGTGGTAAATGAACACAGGAATTAATAGTCCTCTAAGTTCTTATCTTTATACCCATAGATCAGTGTACCTCTCAACCCTCATTCAAAACAACAGCAACATCAAACACCTTCTTTTTGCAGTAAATGGGAATTAATTTAGAGACCTACAACCAGTCAATGTGCCAAGAATATACTGTAGAGTGCTCAGCTCTAAATAGGGCATCTTTATCACACCCACTCTTCACAAGACTCAGGGATGGTTGTGGAAGAGGGGGTGGAAACATCTGGAAACTCCAGAGGGAGTAGATGTGGCAGCATTAAGAGTATTTGCCAGACACAACTCTCAGGGCTGTTATATACATAACCTCTCAGTAGTTGGAAATGTATGTACAAAACCTGCACGAGTTCAAGCCAGCCAAAATTCCAGTGTGAGATGAGAGGATCTCATGAAGTCCCAGCCCTAACTGAAGAGCTAGTAACAACTTCTTGCTGGTAGGGGAGGGAGCACCAGTTTTCTTCAGGAATGAGTCTCCTGAGAGGGGATCTACACACCAGTAAGTAGGTCCACACCCATGTACATATGGGCATCACTTATTGGTCTCAGTGAATATTTTAAAAAGAGAACGAACATATGAAATTTAGAGAGAAAAGTGGGGAGGGAATAGGGAAAGAGTTGGAGAGGAGGGAATGGGGGGGGTAGACTTGATCCAAACACTTTATATGTATGTATGAATATTAAATGAAATATTTTAAAGCCAAGAACTGGACAAATTTCTTGGTGGATTCTATCAAACCGTTAAAGAAAAACTAAGCAATGAAGCAATGATCCTCAACTCTTCCAAAAATGGAAAGGGAAGGAATACTACAAAACACAATTCTGTGGAGCCAGTTTTCACCTGACACTCAATCTAGATAATGATATGGTAAGAAAATAAGGAAAACAATAAAATCAAATATCTTAATAAACATAGAACATAAATTTGAATATTTTCCTTGCAAACCAAGTTCAAGAAAATATTAAGAAGAACATAAACCATGACCAAGTTGAAATCACTCTAGAGATACAAAGATTGTTTTATATATATATATATGGGTTTTATATATATCAATAAATGTAATATAGAATAAAAATAGACATTAAGGACAAAATAACATACAGTCATCTTCATAGGTGTAGAAAGATCTCTTAGGAAGTTCAATATAATTACAAGAAAAAATTAGATATAGAAGAAACTTATATTAACACCTCTTTATAATAAAGGCTACATCTTGCAAGCCTGAGGTCAGCATTATACTGAAAGTCAAACAATTTCCTCTAAAATCAGCAATGAGAAAATAGTCTGTATACTTTTCACTCTTATACAATGCAGTGCTTAAATTGTTAGCCAGAGCAACAAAGGCAAAGGACAGAAATGACAGATATAAATAAGAAAGGAAGAGGCCAGTTTGTCCTTTTATTTGAAGGAGACATGATATTCTGCTTTAAAGACACTAAAGATTCTTCTCATAAACATTTCCAATGAAGTAGCAGGTGCAAAATTAACATACAAAAATCACCATGTTTCCTATATGCCAATAAACATGTGAGAAAAGAAATCAGGGAAGTAAATCCCCTTCATAATAGTGTTAATAAATAAGGTACCTAGGGATAAACCTAGACAATGTGGTGAAAGACCTCAAACATGGAAACTTTAAACCACTGTAGAAAATTTAAAGATGACACTAAAGGATGGAAACATTCCTGTGTTTTTGTGGAATGGCAAAATTCATAAGTGAAAACCACTATGTTACCAAAAGTGATCTAGATTCAGTCCCCATTAAAATTCTAATGGCTTTCTTCACAAAACTAGGAAAATATTGTAAAATTGATATATGGAAACACAAAAGATAACCACTGATAGCCAAAGAAATATTGAGCATAAGGAACAGTGCTAGAGGTATCACAATACCTGATTTTAAATTATTCTACAGTCAATGGAACAAAAGTAGTGTGGTGCTGGTCCCAAATAGGCATATTTCATATGGAGTAGACTAGAGGCTCCAGAAACAAACACACATGGCTACAGCCAACTAACTTTTGACAGAGGTGTCAAAAACATACATCACAGACAACACAGTTCCTTTAACAAATGGTGCTGGATAGCTCCATGTAGAACGCAACTAGACCCACCTTACACAAAAATCAACTCAAAATGGATCCCAGACTCAATGTAAGGTCTGAAACTTTGTAACTGCTGGAGTGAAATATAAGGAAAATATTTTAAGGTAAAGAATAGGCAAGAATTTTTCGAACAGGACTCTAATAGCTCAGGTAGTAACCCTGAGAATTTAAAAACTGTAAGTGCATATAAGTAAAGAGCTTTTCCACAGAAAAAGAAAAAATAAAATGGCGAAAGACAGCCTAACATTTTGGGGAAAATATTTCCCAGCTCTACATCTGTCAAGGAACTAATATCTAGAATTTATGAAGAACACAGAAAATTAAACACCAACATCATACAGTCAACCAATTAACGAAAGGTCATCAGAACTGAAAAATAAGACACTACTGCTGAATCTGATATGTACCTTGGTTGCAAGATACAGAGAAACCAAGCTGGAGCTGAGCTGTGATCTTCTTCCCTGGGAGCTAGCTTTCTTAGTTCAGGAAGTTGCTGTGTGGCTTGCTCGGAGAGAAGTCCTCAACAGTTTTACCTAGCTATGAGCCCTGTGAGATTCAATAACACCTTGCAAGATGTGCCCAATGGTGCAAAATGGATTGACTGCTTTGGTTCCTCCAGCCACTTTCTTACTGGGTTTTAGACCTCCTTCACAGGAGGAATTCATGCCTGGTGATGCAAAACTGGTCAAAAGTCCATGGCTGTGGAGGTCATAGGTCCTATGGGAAAACCTACTGTTGTCTTGCTATATGGACATGGTGTCAAACTGCCTTCTGAATGTTCACATTTACATCCATAGATTATGGTTAGCCTTGGCTAAAGAAGCATATTCTTGAAGTGGACATTGGTTAATTCAGAAATTCCTAACTGATGAGAGTGCTGAGACTGTGGACTAATCAACCGTAAATCGGACATCTATGTCACCTCCTCCAATGGTCTGGAAAAAAGAGGGTAGAAACAATGTAAGAGCCAGATAATGGAAAAGAGTGCTTGCCACATTGTCTTCTGGACATGACCCGGCTATCAAACCCATGAACTCACAGCCACAGAGGACTGGGATCATCAACACTATCATGGATCAAGAAGATGCCCATAAGTGCCACTCTTCCCTTAGGAGGCAATTTATGGTTGATGGAAGTGGAAGAGTCATATTCCTCACTGTTGTAGCTCACCTATGCTCATCCAGGCAACCCTAATTACATTGGGCCTCAAAAACAGACATGGAAGTAGCAAGGGGCCTCTTGGGATTCATCCGTTTGGCGGGAAGTAAAAGTGAGTAAGAGAGAATAACAGGGGAGATTATAATCCAATTATATTATATATAGCTATGTAAAATGAGATCGTGAAAATAAAGCGTAGAAAATAAATTGAGTAAATGAATCGAATAAGTGGCATTCAAAGGAAGAAATACAAATGGCCACAGAATATTCGAAAAAAAGAGTTGAAAATTCTTAGCCTCAAGGGAAATGCAAATTTAATCTACACTAGAATTTCATCTCTCACCAGCCAGATGGCTATCAAGGAAACAAATGACAAGAAATATTTATAAGGATGCAGGGAAAGATGAACTCCTAGTCACTGTTAGTAAGGATGTAAATTTGTGCAGCCACTATGGAAATCAGTGGGGAGCTCCTCAGGGAACTAAAAATAGAACACATACCCAAGGAATTCTAAGGCAACATACCATATGCATACTTTCACACCCATGTTTATCGAAGTACTACATACAAAGCCCAAGATATGGTCACCAGTCTAGATGTCCACCAACAGATAAATGGGTAAAAAATGTGTTATAGATATACACTGGAGGTTTATCATCCACTGAGAAGAATGAAATTATGCCATTTACAGAAAAATTGAATTAAAGAAAATCATGTTATGCAAAGTTAGTTAGATTCAGAAAGACAAAGACTGCATGTGTTCATTCCTGTGTGTAATAATAGTGTAATAATATATATTGTATTAGAAGAGGAACCAGGAGGGAGAAAGAAGGTGGAAAGGAGAACAAGAAAGGGCCATTGGGTGTGGGAGAGAGACAGAATATCACAAGTTGTCTTCCATATGCTGGATACAAATGTAACTGCATATACATGCACACACATGACAGACATGAAGGCAGAGCTAGGAATATCTGAGAGGAGGAAGAGGACACGTGAGGGTGGGGTGTGGGACTAGGAGGAGAGTGGGATGACAAATATGGGCAATAAGTACAATGATATATATATGCAAATGTCATAACAAAACACATTGTTTTGTGAGCTAACAACAAAAGAACTTCCAAGGCATAGTTTGCATTGAACCTACACACATCCTCCTGGTAGGCTTGAACTCACCTCCAGGTGAGATCTCATACACAGGTAAATAACTACTGTGCTGTGTTGCGTAGGGAGTAATGACCAGGAAAGTTGTCATGTTTTGTGCAGGTGGATTGTTTTCACTATGTGTGATCTGGGGCTGTGTGAATCTGAGGATGTGGAGCCCACAAGTATGAAGAACTGATTGTATATGGATGACACAGAATAGGCCCCTTTCAAAGATGTTAAACACAGAACACTGGCTAATCTATCATCGTGCTACTCAGCATGTTGAAAGCCCAGAGTGCAGAGAGCTGAGGTGGTAGGAGCAGGCTGGCAAGAGGATCAAGAGAGGTATATCTAGGAGGGTTAGAGGCCAGGGAATGAAGAGTTGAACTATGGTGGGTGCATGCCTACCGCAAGCCTACTGGGAACGGGCAGATGAGAGCAAAGATGGGCATGGAAAGCTCCAGCCCCTAGGATCCAGAGCAAGTGCATTGATATCAAGCAGTAAAAAGGCTTCTATGAACCTTAGAAGAAAGGAAAGAGCAAGCTGGTGTTACTAGAATCTGCATATGTTTCGGTTGCTAATGTATCTCATGGAATGACAGCCACTTCACTTTCACATATAGAATGAAACTTCAAAATATTTACCTAGCTTTTGTCCAATTCCTGGAATTAATCCAAAGAATATATCCATGAATTGCATCACAGTGTTGCTTACCGTAGATAGAAAAACTGAAATAACATGAACTTTGTACAGATTCATGAAGATGAAAGACCTACATAGTGGAACACAATGTGTCACAGTTTCAGAATAATGTTTAAGGTACATAAAAACGTTTCCAATGTGTGTTACATTATAGAACAAAACAGACTTCAGAGAAATAAGCCATTTAAAAACTGTAGGAGACTGTGTGTGTGTGTGTGTGTGTGTGTGTGTGTGTGTGTGTGTGCATATAAACACACACTGTATGTGAGACATACAGAGAGATGGATACTTGTTACCCTCCAAAATATTAATATCGACTCTCTATTCTACTATCATGCCTGTGTTTTCCCAATTTTTAAATCAGCTACAAGATTCAGCTAATGTATCTACTGTCTATAGTGTTTTTAGATTTATTTTCATTTTATACATATGAATGCTTTGCCTGCATATATGTCTGTGCACCATGTACATGCCTGATGCATGAGTAGATCATAAGAAAGCACGAGATCTCCTGAGACTGAAGTTATAGATAGTTGTGGGTGATGGAAATTAAACTCAGGTCCTCTGCGAGAGCAAGTGCCCTTAACCACTGAGCCAACCCTACAGCTCCTAGTTCATAAGGTAATTTTTTTGCTTTTGGTTTGGTTTGGTTTGATTTTAGGGTGTATGTGTGTTTGTGTTGTAGGCCAGAGATCTCTGTCAGTCACTCCCCACTTAACTCTTTTAAACAGTGTCTCTCAACTGAGTTCACTGATTAGCTAGACTATGTCACAATTGAGCCCAGGGATCCTCCCGTGTTGGCTTTCCAGATTTGGGATTAGGTATAAGACAGAGCTTGCAGGTGCATGCCTTAACATGTGGGCTTTCTTTGTGCATGCTGGAATCTGAGTTCAAGTCCTCACGTTTGTAGAGCAAGCCCTTTACCATTAAGCCATCCCCCAGTCTCATAATAACTAGATACTGGGGTATATTATGTATAGATGCTTACATTTGCATATGCGTGCAAACACCTCACTGCCAAGTCAAAATTTTCCAGCTATAAATGTGGACTTACATTACCCATAAGTCAGACATTTGTACACATGTAATTCCCTTAAGTTACACTTTTACTGGAAAGATTGGGCCAATCTTTGAGCTGAACTGTGACTATACTGCCCTCTCGTGGGCATTGGACTGATGTATATATTTACTATAAACCAGTTCTCAGCAAAATGAGTCTCAGATCTAATGTTCTTACTGTATTAGAAGAGATAAAAAAAAGACAGTCATGGGGTAAATATGATCAAAATGTATAAGTGCATATATGAAAATGTCGAAATGAAAGCCATTATTTTGCACAATTAATATATGCTACTAGATTTTCTAAAACAGAGTAATGTAATAATTTTTGTTTGTTTTTAAAGTGTGCTTTCTTCAAAGTAAAATAGCAGGCAGTACACTCACTGGGCGGGGCACAAACTGGAGAGACATTCGATGCAGACAGTGCTGGGAGATGCTACTCTGCTGTGCGCTCTGATATGGTGGTAAAACTGTCAACACTCCAGGGTTTCTGCCTAGGTCTTTCATCACACACGAATGAAGGGATCCCAAGCAGAAGAGCTGCTAGGTTTCCTGACTTAGGCAGGATTCTGGCTTTGCAAGCCTTCTTCTGGAAGTCCTTTCTTTCCTCTAGTGGTTTTTGCCCAACAGACTGACTAATTCAGCCAGGAGCCCACTGTGCAGGGCTGTGTCCCCTGTGGTAGTGTTCACAACAGTATCTTACACAGCACACATGTTCAGAGGGTGCAGGGAGAGGAAGAGGAAAGGTAGCCATTGGTCACGAGGTGACCTGCTCATAAAATACAATAAATCACAGCTTGCTATACTCCCTGGGAGACAACCCACCCTGAGCTTCAGGGACTTGTCCAGAGGGCATCCATGCTCACCTTCCATGCAGTGATGACAGAACATTCCAGACAGAAAATAAAAAGCAATTACACAGGCTCGACATAGCAACAGTCTCCAGCCCATCTCTGGGGTCATTATCCCTCCCTTCCATGACCCTAGGAAGAAAGGCCTGGGGCATCTCTGTGGAGGCTTCCTTAGAAGTGACTCACCCACCAATAGTGGGCACACGACTCTGGGGAGGGTGTGTGCTTAAGGCTGTCCTACCAGAAACCATTGGTCACCATCTCTAACTTCCCATGTCAGGTTTGCAGATTTGACAGGAAGAGGGTGTGAAAATGAGAAGCAATATTTTGAGTTTCATATTTGTCCTTTCCTGGGTTAGTAAACTGCAATCTGAACTTCTTGGAGAATGCATATGCATAGTTGTTTACATTTGCACATTCATATGTACATCTCAGTGTCCGGTTGAATTTCTCTAGCTATAAATGTATACTATTTGTCAAATACAAATCTCTGCAACCACAGAGAGCCACAGTCCCAGGAGCCTTGTGCTTGTGGGAGAACATCAGTAACAAGCAAGATGCTCCTGCTAGCATCAATGGGTTTACTGAAACATAATCCTAAAAAATTGTAAGTCTCTGAATTTATCTTTGGGCTTCTTGTTTTGTTTCATAGTTTGGTACTGGGAATGGAGCCCAGGGTCTCATACTTAAACTCACAATCTACCCCTGAGCTCATTCCCGGCCAAAGGTGACTTCTTTTTTAAGATAATGGGAAATGTCAGTGGCTCTCTTTAGGCTTACTAGAGATGTTGGTGAAGTTTATCTTTAGACCATGCAAACAATGGCCCATTGTAGCAATCCTGAAAGGTTTTCAGATCCCACATTAACAATTAGCTCCAGGTAAGTGTGTCAGGTGACAGGCACTTGAGGAGCATGCATCAACAATGGCTAGAAAGATTTCCACTTTGCTCAGCGATGTGTGTTTTTAAATGACTGCTAACTTCTGGAGCATGGTGGGTACTGTAAGTAAAAACCCTACCTAAGCACAAGCACTTCCTTGGTTTATACTGGGTTTTATTGTACTGGGGGAGCTACATTTTATAAGATGATGGCTACTATTTTTAAACATTTCTAGGTCTGCTTTGGGCTAAAAAGAGTACCATGCAGACACCAGCTTTCACTACACACTCATGCTTCATCTTTTGCATTAGATACAATGTCTTACAGAAGAGTAAGGGCAAAATTTTACTTGAACAATGTACCCATCTGTGTATTTTTTTCAACTGTTCGGTGTCATGAGCAATATCACAGTGCACATTTCTGTACAGATGTTCAGACCATGTTTCTTATAACCTCCTCAGGGTGGATGTTACCAAGGAATTACTGTACCAAGGGAAACAAACCCACCAGTTTTGTATGGAGTGTATCTGTTCCTGTAACAAATGCTTACAAAATACCAATTTACAAAGAGAAAATGGTCTTTCTGGATCAGTTTTGGGAATTTCAGTAATAACTTGTTGGCTCCATTATTTTGGGCTTGTGTCAAGACAGATGACAGAAGGACAGGAATGCATGGTAGAACCATAGCAGGTATCTCATACTAGGAAGCCAAAGGGAAGAAAAGGAAGGTTATCCCCTTGCCTTGAAGACTAGGCCACATCCCTTGAAGGCTCCATTTCTTCCCACTATCACTGCTTAGAGGGTAAAGCCTTTAGTATACTGGCCATGGAGGGACATTGAAGATCCATGCTACAGTGCCAGGTCTGATGTCTGACCTCAGTGCTGAATAGAAAAGCTGTTCCCCAAAATGCCTGCGATGGGTGGACACCAGGTCCTCCCTTGCCAGCATGTAACCCATGCATTGACAGTAACTTTTACTGACATTTCACTGTCTTTGCAAAATCAGTAAAATGATGGTTGGTGTTTGTCTACTTGACTCAATGTTAACTGAGAAAATTCCTCCATAAGATTGCTTTGTATGTAAGTCTGTGGGGTACTGTCTTGATTTATGATTGACATAGAAGGATCCGGCCAACCGTGGGGGTGCCACCCCAGAAAGGTGGTCGTGGGTTGTATAAGAAAGCAAACTGAGAAGGCCATAAAGAGTAAGCCAGTGCATAGCACTCCTCCACAGTCTCTGATTCAGTTTCTGCCTCCAGGTTCTTGTCTTGAGTTCCTGCCCTAACTTCCCTCAGTGACGATCTGCTACATGGAAGTATAAGCTGAAACAAACCCTGCCCTTCCCACATTGCTTTTGGTCGTGGTGTTTCATCACAGCAGTAGAAACCTAAGTGAGACAGCTTTAGCACACTAAGATGCTCAGCAGTTCCAAGGACTATTCCACTTCTCAAGTGTTGTAGACTGAGAAAAAGAAAACTCATTATCAACTTTGCAGCTCATTAACAGACTCGCTCTGCATAAACAACCACTCATTACTGCTACAAGTCGCTGTGGCTCTCATCACTCTTACCCTTCCTTCTGGGCATGGCACTCTAATAGGACTCTCCTAGATCCAGTAAGAATGTGGCTGCGCTCCAGCAAACAAATGCGATGGATAAAGCAAGGCTATTGCTGAAACTGTGGCTGGCCCTTTGACGGTTCTGTGATCCTGAGGTGATTACCAAACTCCTAGGAGCCTCCTTCACTTTGAGCATTAAATGTGAAGGTGTTACCTGCACCTGGCTAGCAAACTCTTTGAGAACAGAAGGATTTGATGTCTGTGCCCTAAAAATGACACTCAGTGAGGGGGCTCCCTATCCTATTTGTTCACCTTCTCTATAGTGTAGTTAACTCCACTCCTCAAATAGGTAATGTGCACCAGAGTGTGGCATTACATTGCATCAAGTAAGGCTGCACATTTTATGATGTCAGGCTTACATTTTGGATATAACTAGTCTCTTGGAGATGAGACACAAGGACAATAATCTAGGGGGATTGTGGGTATCTTTATTCTAAGGGAAAAAAAGCCACTCCCCCAATAGCTGAATTCACCCCACTGCTAGATGCCTCCTAGCATGCTCCATGAGCTCACTCTGTCTTGCACCTTTCTCTGTTAACCTGAGTTCCCTTGCAGACTCTTGGTTTTCCACGGGGTACTGACCTAGGGCTCATTCTCAATCTTGCCTCTGTTTCTCAACTTCTCCACAGACTTCTTTGAATGTAGAACATGCTGTGTAGACACACTTACTCTTAGAGCTGTGTCCATCTATGGGCACAAGTTCAAAGGCCCTGTACAGAAAAGTGAAGGGCTGGGCAGAAAATGAAATATCAAGATGCATTTCAGTGTCTTGCTCACTACCATTCTGCTTACTAGTCAAATATTGCTGCCAAACAGGTGCATGACACCATGCCCACATGTCCCTGAAGGCCTGTAGTTGGAAACACAGCCTCCAAGTGTGACAATAGCTATATTATTTTCCAATATGGTTATGTACTAAAGTTCTTTTTGAACAAAAATTTACTAAAATAAATTCTACAGATACTTAGATGAGTGTGTGTGCGTGGCTAGGGAATGCAGCCTCACTTTTTTGTTTTCTGTAACCTTGAAAGCATTTCCTCAAGCCTACTTATGCTCACCATGGAAACTGAAAAGCTATGAAGGACTCTTGCTCATTGGTCAATTCATCTATTAACAGAAGTCTACGAGTAATTAGGAATAAGAGTGGCAAATGTCCTTTTAAATTAAAAACATTAAAACTTATTCTTAGTATTTAAATCTTATCAAAACATAAGAATTGGGTTTTCAAACCTTGAAAAAGCTGTACAACTGCAACAAAAAATGGGTTCATTTTAGGTTCTTAATAAAATTTGTATAAAATGTAATTTCCCTCTTTCATTATGTGAGTCACTACTTCAAAGGATGCTCTTGAGCATGTACCAAAAATAAAATGGAGTACAAATGCTGATGTCTGTGGACCTCTTCAGCCCAGGGAAACAATCTGAACAAACCTTAGCATCTGTACTTCTCCAAGCACAAGTGCTCACTGTGTAGTGCACCACAGTACGCACATACACATGTGCCCCACACACATGTACAACCTTCAAATCATCTGTATACCCATTAGGCACCAAGCCTCATCCAGATATGTCTGGGACATACCTGGATATAGCCAAAAGCTGAACTGGCCAGCTACCCAGTACTCAACTGCTCACCGCATGGTGTAGAGAAGTGTGCCATCATCCTCCAGCCTCAGCAGCTTGTTGGGCGTGGTCATGTTGTGTGCGATGGACTTCTTCCCATTGTGGAAGAACGTGTCTGGGGTCCAGATCTTGCTGGCAAGAAGATTGTTGAGAGGCAGACGTTGCATGGGCCCCTTAAACCGCAGCCTTTCATCTTTCCAGCTTTGTCGGAAAAACACATCTATGGTATATTCCTAATACAGAAGAAGGCATCAGGGTGACATCTCGGTGAGGGAGGCCCTTAACACAGTTAATTCAGTGTGGGAATTGTTTGTGTTGACCGGGCTTTGGTACCTACCATTTCCGTATCAGACACTGGGCCAAAGCTGGTAACGTAGATGTCTGTTCGCACCTGCGTGATTCGCTCTGCAACACAGACACAGGTTGCTTTGCACTGCCTCACCATATGCCTCCTCTATAGTGTGTTGACATTCTCAGTGTGGCACTCAACTCCATTCTTTGTAACAGTGGCATATTTATGTGTTTTGTGAACCTGGAAGACTTGAAAAAATGCTCAGTGAACCTGGGCTGTTCCAAAGTACAAATCAACTAGAGTACCTACCTATCCATCGTGTGAGGAAAATGGCCTGGGTCTCATGGTACCTCAGCCCCTGGGGAGCGGCCTTCAATAGATGTGGACTGAGATGGGAAGTCTTGAGTAGTGACACTCCTAAACCTGGAGCCATAAGGCCAGCCTACTGTGGATACTGACTTGAGTGAATACCATAACAAAAGTGGAAGCACTGTGCAGACTCAGAAAAAGAGTAATGAGCAAGGGCTTTGGTACATGCCAACACAAGTCTATCTTGAAAAGGAACCGCTCCTCCTTATATGATATTGTGAGTTGTTAGAAACTCCCATCACAGGGTCCTACTGTAAGGATTCTGTATATGCACAGCTTGGGGTCTTGTCTGGCGCTTTATTATGTTATCAGTTCATCAGCGGGTGACTGCATACCAGCCTGAAACCTGGGCGTGCACCCCCACGCGCTTTCTCAGTCTCTGTCTCTCTCTCCATGCTCTCTCTCTGAGTCTCTCTCTGCTCTTGGTCTCTCTCTGCATCTCTCAGTCTCTCTCTCTCTCTCTCTCTCTCTCTCTCTCTCTCT
>CABHPP010082592.1:9556-20577 GCA_902168425.1 Peromyscus attwateri | reverse complement strand
ATTGTGTTGTCTTTGGGATTCTTAACTGCAGAGAGATATTTGATTGTAAAGGAAGCTGAGTTAAACCAATATGTATATTTTAAAGATACCTTGACTTCAAAATTTGGATGTAAAGATATGTTGCTTTGGAAAGGAAGCTCTGATTTTGTTTCCACAGAAAGCCAGAGGCTATGGGCTTGTTCCAGATTAAGATACATCAGGTTTGACCAGCCAAGACCCCCTGAAAGGTCTCCGATGACACCATGGCTCAGATGATCCAACATCCAGAACTGTTTCAAGGCAACTGGCTCAGACGATACTCCCTCACGGACTACTCCATGATCCTAAAATTTTCTTTGTATCCCCATAAGATACAGCGCCCCCTTCCAGCAGGAAGTAGTAAGAGAAGCTACGCCCAAATTCCCAAATTATATGTAATTTACTTTGTTAAGGTTAAAACCTTCCTTTTTGAAAAAAAAAAAAAGGGGGAAGTGCTGTGGGATGTTCTGTATGGCAAACGTGTTGCTGATAAAGCACTGATTGGCCAGTGGCTAGGCAGGAAGTAGGCGGGACTAACAGAGAGAATTAAAAGAGCAGGAAGGCAGAAGGACTCACTGCCTGCCAGCCAGCCACCGCCAGGACAAGCAGCATGTAAAGATGCCGGTAAGCCACGAGCCATGTGGCAAGGTATAGATTTATAGAACTGGATTAATTTAAGATATAAGGACAGTTAGCAAGAAGCCTGCCACGGCCATACAGTTTGTAAGCAATATAAGTCTCTGTGTTTACTTGGTTGGGTCTGAGTGGCTGTGGGACTGGCAGGTGAAAGAGATTTATCCAGACTGTGGGCCAGGCAGGGAAAACTCTAGCAACACACCTACAACTAAAACCCAAACAGGCACAGATGTCCTCACAATAGACCATACATAGCAAAGGGTGTCACACAGGTGCTGCTCTTCCATACTCTAACTTTACTCTGGGATGCTGGCAGACATCCCATAGGCTCTTCCTCTGGCACCAACACACTTTAGGAAGCAGCTGATTCTTCTTAGGCCCAGTTCACAAGTCCTAAGCCCTGGAATCTGAGGGGCCAGTGTTGCAGCATTTAGTAGAAAAGTTACCTCATCCACTGCAGAAGGCCACCAAGAATTTTAATGGGAAAACCATGCCATGAGCTGATGACACCAGTCTGCAGCTGTCTTCTTTGATAGAGAAGAATTTTGGAAATGTTCCCTGTGAACCTGTGTGTGTCCTTGAGAGGATCTACTGAAGAAAGTACTGTTTCTATCCAAATACACCCAGATAGCCAGCGTCTGTCCTCTAGCACAGTTTCCGTTGGGGATAGAACACAAACTTGACCTCCATTGCAACCTGATTTACCAAAAGTGGTGTGGGAAGCCAAGGCTGCATCTTAAAATGAAGGTTGTAAAACAAGGCAAAGTAAGACCTTGTTAGCCAGTGATGTCATGAGCTGGCTGTATAACAGCACCTGCCAAAGACATGATGGATATATGTGATCCCAGAGAGACTACTGATGGGCCCTTAAGGAGTCTTACATATGGATTTGATTAATTAATCACTCCTACTTCAGATGTTTCTGCCCGCTTCACTTTGTTCATCCTGAGTACCCTCTTCCAGGTAAGGGCTTATGAGCATCTTCTACAGGCATACCCTGTCCAACATAGCAGCCATCCACTACATAAAATAAAATAAGTGAAAATTCAACAAATGTTTAGGTGAGTGCTTTCTCCAATTCCAGTCTGCCCCTTCCCCAATCATTAGTTCTGGCTATGATTTGGTGACAGTCCATTTGAAGTTTAGACCAAAGGCAAATTCACCTCCACATGTGTCTCCTGCCTGCTGGTTGGTTAAGAACTTCAGAGGCTGCTATGCCACCTTTAAGCCAAAGATTTCAGAGGTAATATGTTGGGACTTAAGCAGAGAACAGCTTCTCTCAAGTGGCCATGACAGCCATCCCCCTTGCTCTCTAAGGATGACTTCTATTCTACTTCTTTGTTTTGTAAATGTAAGCAGTTTCTAGGTTTTCTGGAAAATAAAAGCCAGTATTAATCCTAACTGAATAAATATCTGAACTACTTCTGTTATAATATTTTGAAATCATGGCCATTTTCTGTAGATGTGAATAAGAAAGAATATCAGAGACATCTTAGTCTGGTAAAGCATAGATGTGTCATCTCAACTTTTCCATTTGTCTGCCTTAATGGAGGTTCCATAAAACCTACTCTATACTTAAATGTGTCCATGAAAGCCATGATGCCACTCACTTGCCCCTCATCTGGGCTAGTATCTTTGTGTACACAACTACAAAGGTGCCAAGCTACATATCAAAAAGAAAAAGACTTGATCAATCTTGATGTAATCAAAGTGCAAGGAAAGCTCACTATAAGAAGAATCAGAATCAGATCTCAGGGACCAAATCATGTGCTAGCCAGTTTGCCTATGGCATAGCTTCTTGATCACTTGGGCTCAAGGAATAAGAACAGATTTGGAGAGCCAGGAAGCTGGCTCAGTCAACAAAGTGTTTGCTATGCAAGCATGAAAAGCTGAGTTTAACTTTACAGATCCCACAAAAAAAAGGCTAGGCATTGTAATACATGTTTAACTTCCGTGCTAGGGAGGCAGAAACAGGTGGATCCCAGGGGCCTGCTGGCCAGCCTAGCCTAATTGGTAAGCCCCAGATCCCCACCAGAGACCCTGTTTCAGAAAACATAGTGTGTGGTCCCTGAGGAATGACACCTGAAGTTGACCTCTGACCTCCACACATGTACACATTTTCACAGGCACACACACATGAATACTCACATACCTACACACACCAACACACAATTGAAAAAAAGAATAAACCTGGCCCCAATGCGTGGACTCAACTTGATTAAACCTGAAATGAAGCATATAAAATGGATGCTCACCATCAAACAATAAGGCTTCACCTGTGCAGCTGCTAGCAAAGCTTTGTGTCCCCAGCTCCCTGGGCAGAGGGCCACTGGGGCCACAACTAACAAAAGGAAAGGCTATTGAGGCAGGGGGAGGGGCTTGGAACTGCCTCTACTGAATGTACCAGACTCTGCTGACTCCCCATGGGAGGCCTTACCTTCTTGTAGGAGGGAATGGGGAGTGGGCTGGGGGAGGGAGGCTGGAGGGGGGACGGAGGGTAGAGGGGGTTCTGTGATTGGTATGTAAAATGAATAAAAAATTTTAATTAAAAAAAAAGGAAAGGCTGCAGGTCATTAAAACAAATTCACACTTCTTTGCTTTCCATGGGAACATTTGTGAAAACTGCTTCTGGGAAATCCATAAGACAAACCTACTAGCATGTATGATTAAATTCCCAAATGTTTCTGGTGCAAACAAGTAAGTATCTTCTCTCCAGACCCTGTGTTGCAGAAGGCAAGAACAAACCAAGAATGCTAGTATCCAATCTACTTGAAATGTTTGCAGCATTTTAACTCACGTTATTCAATCCAGATCTGAACACATTGTCTTCATAAATGTATGTTTCTCCACCTCAAAGCATGTTGAGCAATTAATAGCCTCTGGGTTAGTTAGGCACTGCGGCATAGCAAAGGAATGTGAAAATAGCTTGTCTCTTATTCTGATTACTAAATGCATTTCGCCATTGCCACCTGAGCTCCAACTAGTTTCATGAATAAATTTAAACCACTCTCAGAGAGGACAACAATGACAGGGAGGCAGAGGTTCACTAGAAGCCAGGAGTCAGCACCTGAGAGTCCAACCGCAGTGGCCACTGAGGATTGGAGCTGCCAGATGATTTCAAGTATGTACAGAGCACCCCATGCTCCAGTTCCTGCTAGGGAAGGGAAACACTGGTAAACATGGCATCTTTCAGTTGTAGGCACCAGGGCTGAAAGTCTTTTTGTATATTTCTAGGAAGCATCTAAGGGTCCTGTAGCATGAATCTTAAAAGTTCTTATTAATAAAAACAAACCTGAAGCCAGATATTGGGGTGAACACTGGAAGATCAGAGAAGCAGAACAAGCCACAGCTACCTCACCTCGCCAGTTACTCAGCTGATTCTGTTTCCTCAGACTGGAAGCTGCTGAGTTCTCATCCAAATGAATCTCAGCTGAACTGTTGCTCAAAAGCCTGAATGCTTAACCAACCAAAAGCTTCTAGTTTCTGGTCCTCACGCCTTATATACCTTTCTGCTTTCTGCCATCACTCCCTGGGATTAAAGGCTCACTTTCTGGGATTAAAGGCGTGAGTCACCATGCCTGGCTGTTTCCAATGTGGTCTTGAACTCACAGAGATCCAGAGGGATTTCTGCCTCTGGAGTGCTAGGATTAAAGGTGTGAGTGCCACCATTTTCTAGCCTCTGTATGAGTGGCTGTTCCATTCTTGACCCCAGAAAAGTTTATTAGGGTGCACAATATTTTGGGGAACACAATACCACCACAGTGTCTTATATAGCAGGCTGTTTGATTTCCAGTGTCAGGGAAGAATTTTTACAAATTGTAAAAGTCACTTCACTGATGAGTATGTAATTAAAAGGAGAGTCTCATTCTTTGTTTCTACACAGAAAACAAAATGTCTATGATGGATATTCATTCACCAAGGAAATCACAAATGTGCATTGAATGCCCACAAAGAGAACCTCCTGCATGGAAGTCAGAGCTGAGAGCAAAAGACAAGTGGAGTGGGTGCATGGGGCTGGAGGTGAAGGACTAGACTGCAAATTGGCATGAGGCTTCATTTTAGGGCAGCAGAAATTTTCTGGCACCAGATGGATGACTGCATTGCATAGTGAGTCTATTGAAAACAATGAAGTATAGGTATTGAAATGGTGGATTTTATGTTTTGTAATTTACATCTCAACAAAGACTGGAGGGGTAGCTGTCTACTATCCCAGGGCCTCAGAGACCATATTCCCTTTCTTACAAGTGAGGGCCCACAGTCGTTAGTAATTAGGCAGCATGGGGACTGGAAAGAAGGCTCAGTAGCTAAGAGCTGCTCTTGCAGATGACCCAGGTTCAGTTCTCAGAACCCACATGATGGCTCACAGCAGTCTGTAACTCCAGTTCCAAGGTCCTCTTCTGGCCTCCACAGGCACCAGACATGAATGTGGTATAAGTCAAAACATCCTTACACATAAAATAAACAAATTAAAAAATAATAACTAGGTACCAGAAGTGGAAATGGCCCCTGAACTAGAAAACATGAGGTGTCCACAAGAAACCACTTGATCCCACACAGGTGACCTGTTCCCTATATGTCAAACGATAGTGTCCCTCTACAGAAGGTGGAATACAATGATGGAAATAAAACTATAAGCACAAACAGGCTGTGCCATGAGATGTCAGGACATTTTAGGTGTTGTCACAGTCCTATCACATGAGGTATGCTGCTCTTGGGGCTGCAGTGCCAACTCCCAAGTGCTTTGCAGAAGGCGAAACCACTGCTGAGACATGGAGACAAGTCTGTTCTAAGGCAACATCTGAACTTATTGGTACTGATGATCTGCTTTGGAGCCAAACAGTCCAGATGCAGATCCAGCTCTCCTACTCACCACTATAGACAGCTGTGGGATCATGTAGACCTGAATTCAGCATGCATAAAAAGCCAAGCACAGCAGCATGAACCTGTAATCCCAGAGTTGGGGAGCTGAAGAAAGGAAGATCCATGGGACTTGCTGGCCATCCAGTCTATCCAATCAGCAAACTCCCTTCAGTGAGAGACTATGTCTCAAATAACAAGGTAGAGAACTACTGAGCAAAACACCAACACCAGTCTCTGACCTACACACTCACGCACATGCTCACACATACAAGCACATATACATGAACACATAAACACCCACAAAAAATACTAGTACAAGATTTAAAGGGCTCAAGGCCTCAGTTTCCTCATCTGTAAAATGGATATGACAGCAGAGAGCCTACTTCAGTGGGCTGGTATGAGGACTAACTGGCTATTGTACATAAAGAATTTATTAAACTATCTGAAACAGGAATCTCAAATATTAACTATTATCATATCTGGTATTAAGAAGAGTCAACTAAACTGACTAATAAATAGAAGGCCCACAGAAATATATAAGTAAATAACTTACAAGACAGTTGTGCTCAAATGTTCAAAAGCCTAGTATATTCAGAGACAACAAAGCCATGTTCTCATCTAAACTCATTCCTGCCTGATGAACATTTAGATTCTGCTGTTCTGACATAGTCTGGGAAATAAATGCACAAGAATGCCAACTTTTCAGACAAGGGCATCTTCAAACTCTCCTAAACCATAGCCTCTAAACTAATAACAATGCATGTGGCATTTCCTTCTCCCACAGCTGGCATAAACAGCAGTGGCTTTCTGTGTAATTTCTTAGGAGGAGTGGGAAGTTGCATCTGGTCTGTGATTCTTAAATTAAAATTTCCAAATCAGAGTCTGGCAGAGAAAACAGAAATCACTAAGTCCAGGCTGAAGCTGGGAAGATGGCTCAGTCAGTAGCAAGAATCAGGGGATGGGAACATTTCTGGGGTTCAGTGTCCAACCTGTCTAATCTACTTGGGTGAATTTCAGGTCAGCTAGAGACTCTGGCTAAAAAGAGCAGTGTGGATGGTTCCTGAGGAATGAAAGCCAAGGTTGACCACTGGCCTTGACATACATGGGCATTTCACATGCATGTGCATTGTCCCTCTACTAACATTGCCCCAATACTAATAAATAGATAGATAGATAAGTTTGTTTTTCTTCATTGTGACTCAAGTTAGTAGCAGGAGACTCTCACTGTAACACAGCTCATTAAGCAGTACAAATGTGCTTACACAAAGCCTGGGTTACATTATGGCCCCCATGAGCCAGCCTGGACAGAACCCAATGCAGTCCACAAAGACAGAAAGCCCAATGGAACCCACACAGCTTCAGAAGCAAGAAAAAGTAAAGCAATCATTCCATGAGGTCCAGTGTTAGCCACTGGCATCCCTTCTGTGTTCAGAAGCAGGCCTGCATGTAGAATCCTAGTCTACATTTGCCACACCCCATCAAGATTTTCATCTTTGCACCTGGCCAAACACTGCAGAGGGAGAAAGGCAATGACAGTGCCTCAGCCTGTCCCTGGCCCATCCCTTTCTCCAGAATCCTAATCCTACACATTTTGCTGCTACCCGAGGAGGTTCTATCTTCATTACTGTTACAGTAAGTTTTGAAACTGAGAACTTGGAATCCACTAACTTCTCTCTTGTTTGTCAAGTATGTGTGGCTATTTTGGGTCCCTTGAGTTTCCATGTGAATTTTAAGAGCATCCTGCCCATTTTTACAAAAGAAGACTGCTGCGATTTTGATAGGATTGAGTGGAACCTGCATATTGATTTGGGAAGTATCCCATCTATTTTTTAACATATTTCACTTTTAAACTAGAAAACCCTCTTTTGACTTCACTCCTCCATTTCAGTCCTGCTGTTATATCTCCCTCCTCTTCATGACCAAACTTATTAAATGAGTGTCTAGGCTCTACACCCTCCTCTTCGAGTCAGTCCCCAATGTCTTATAGCCAAATGCCAGACCTGGGTTCCATATCAGTTTCATTGATTGTCACAGCTGCCCACACTATCTATTATCTAAGTCCAAATCCTTCAAACCACCTTGGATATCTCTCTCATGCTCTAAAGTCAAGCCATCACCAAGAACTGTAAACGTATTTGCATAGCATGCCTAAGGATCACCTGCTTCTCTGAAGCTAGTTCGGGCAGGAAGCATCTTTCCCTTGAGCCACTACACATGCCACTTACTAGGACTTCGTTGTAGAAAGTAGGCTCCCAGACATTCTCCAGACCACACATAGATAGACACCCTTCTTCCTGTCTAAATACATTCTGAAGCATCGCCTTCCCCACTCAGTAGCTCAAAGACATTTTCATTACACTGATTATAAATCCCCAAGCCTGAATATAGCCTTTAAAGCCATGTGGCCTGATGTGGCCCTATCTTATAGGCCTCTCAATGTTTCATGTGCATTTTAAGACTATTTTCAAGTTGTACATGCTAGCTGTGTAAATTTTAGAAAATATAAGAAAAATTAGAAATAAAATGACAACAAGAAGGTTAAAGGTTTAAGTCAGTAGTAGAGATGCTTATGAGCAGCTATGAGATCCATGTTTCAAACTCTAGCTATAAATCAATCAATCAACAAATGATTATAACATTGATGAGCCTTTTAAAAGTATGCTAAATGAATTAAGCCTGTCATAAGATACACATACTTCATGATAGTACTTACTCAAGGTCCCTGGAGTAACAATATTTTAAAAGACAGAAAATAGAATAGGAGTTACTTACCAGGGACTAAGGTAAAAAAAAATATAGGAGGTTGCTTAACAGGAAAAAGGTTTTAATTCTACAACATGTTAAAAGTGATCTAGAGACTAATTGCATAAAAATGTGGATATAAGAATTAAAGAATGCTGGAGATATGGCTCAGTGGTTAAGAGCACTTGCTGCTCTTCCAGTGGACCTGAGTTCAGTTCCTAGCCCTCATGGCAAGCAATTCACAACTGTCTCTAACTCCAGATCCAAAGGATCTGATATCATCAGACACCCACATGTCTATCACATATACACATAGACACACAGACATTCATATAAATAAAACTAACATCTAAAACCAAAAAGAACTGGGGAGATGGATAAGTGGACAAAGGATACAAGCATAAAACCTCAGTTCACACCTTCAGAACTCATGCAAAGCCATACATGGTAATGTGAGTGTGTAAATCCCAGTGTTCCTCAGTGAGATGGGAGGCAGAGGAAGAAGAATTTCTGGTAGTTCAAGGAATAGCCTAGTATACAGAAAGGTGAACAAAAGAAAATCCTACTTCAAACAAGGTGGAAGGCAACACTAGAGGTTATCCTCTGATTTCCACACACAAGCCATTGCATGTATGCACTTACACAAATGAGCATACATACTCATGCACATAAACACATACACCACACAAAAAGATAAAAACATTGCTGTGGGATGTCATTCTGTATGCTGTGAATATATGAGGCTCCCATTGGCTAATAAATAAAGCTGCATTTGCCTATGGCAGGGCAGGATGGAGCCAGGCAGGAAAATCCAAGAGAGATAGTGAAAGGAGAAAGGAGAGTAAGGGGAGACATGAGCCAGCTGCCCAAGGAGCAACAAGATGCCAACAGACTCATAAAGCCATGGCCTTGTGGCAAAATATAGATTAATAGAAATGGGTTAATTTAAGATGAAAGAGCTAGCTAGCAAGAAGCCTGCCATAGGCCATACAGTTGGTAATTAATATAAGCCTCTGAGTGATTATTTTATAAATGGTTGTGGGACCTCAGGGCCAGGCAGGACACAGGAAAACTTCCAGCTACAAAACATAGGCAGTTGCATCACCCAAAAGCCCTCACAAGAATTATTTTCCTGAGCCTTGTGTGCTTTGTAAGCTTAAGCTTGCTATCTATATCTTATAAGTTTCATGACTTTCCTGAGCCTTATAAGTTTTATGACCTTCCTGAGCCTTTTAACTTTTGTTAGCCTCCTGAGAGTGGATGTTTGTTTCAATTAGAAAAGAGTGGATAAGCACCTCTAACCTTAGAACAAGAGCAAAGATAAATTCTTGCAGAAACTTAGTGATTTTGGAGCTAACTGCTGATCAGAGAATGGACCTCATGTAAGAAAAGTAGATGCTCATCTGACTCAAACTTCTGCTGTCATCCAAGCATTATTTGTGGTGGTCAGAGTGTAGACTGTCTGGGCAAGGATTGAGTAGACAATAGGAATTCCATTTACTTAGCTACACCCCTATTGAGGACCAAGTTCTTCCAGAAATCATTGTTACTGGTAGCAAAGTAGTGAACACCCAAGCCAGTCTCTCACATTGTCCAGATACTTTGATGTTTAATTTGTCCAACAGACAGTACTCATTATGACCCCGTGAAAGCCATAATGAAATATTACCTTTTAGCTCTAGATGGCTTCACACAGCTCACCTTATCAGTGCCAACAGAGCACAAAATTCTAGTATGGATCCATTAAAAAGCACTAACTATCCACCTGAAAAAGGCTAAAGAACCAGATGTGGTGAGTCACACCTCTAATTTCAGCACTTGGGATGCTAAGGCATGAGAATTGCCATGAATTTGAGGCCAATCAGAGGTACACAGTAAGTTTCAGGGCAACCTGGGCTACAGAGTGAGTTCTTAACTCAAGAAAAAGATTAGAAAGGAAGACAAAGGGTGGAAATGACATGATTAAAGACAGTAAGGTTAACCAGGTATGGTAGCTCCTGCCTTGTTGACATCAGGCTGTGCCCACTCTAAGTTACTCCACAGTAGTTTTTCAGGTTGTGCTCTGTCCTGAGAGACTCCATTATGAGGATGGAGGTTAATTGTGCGCCAGGGTGGGCAGGTCATGGACACCATCTGTCTAGTACCACCCACACAGTACAGACTAATAAATGACTTATTACTGGGAACAGAATGAGATGTAACCCGATAAGTTTATCAGGGTTCTTTGCAACTATAGAGATACATTGACATAGCAAAATCATATCAGAGAAACTACACCAAGGGTAGAGTACAAATTCCTCACCTGCACCCATGAAGAGGTAGACACTTAGTAATCTGATGGCAACAGTCCCACTGACCACCTGATGTGGGTGTCAAGGAACTTGCATGCAGAGAATTCCTGATTGTGTCAGAGGCTTCAGCTCAGCTCAGTTGATATATTCTTCTTGACTTGCTTGCCTGCCCATCACCCTCCTGTTTCCCAATCTGGATCTGCTGTGGACTTCATGCCCATTCATCCTGTGCTCTCATGAACTTCAGCTGAACCTCTGATCCAGAACCCACACCTTTGGACAGCAGCCAGGAGCCCCAGTGCCTATCCAAAAAGCTCTAGCTAGTTCATTATCCCACCCCCACAGAGACTACTTTGCATTTCTGTCAGTTTCCAAGCTATAGTTGCTCAGGTCTCTGAAAATCTGTCTCTTTGATCCTTACAATCATTGTGTGTGTGTGTGTGTGTGTGTGTGTGTGTGTGTGTGTGTGTGTGT
>CABHPP010082581.1:0-11914 GCA_902168425.1 Peromyscus attwateri | reverse complement strand
CCCACCTAGGACCACGTTGGTGTCCAATTGCCATGCTGCATCCTGTTGCAGAATATTCCTTTACACTGTGTGAAGATATGTCACTGTGATTGATTTAATAAAGAGCTGAATGGCCAATAGCTAGACAGGAAGAGATTAGGCAGGACTTCTGGGGACAGAGAGGACTTAGAGAGGAAGAAAGGCAGAGACAACAGCCAGACTCGGAGGTAGCAGGATGGGCAGTACAGAGTAAAGGTAACTGAACCATGTAAAAGAATGTAGATTAAAAAACATGGGCTAATTTAAGTTACAAGAACTAGTTAGGAACAAATCTAAGCTAAGGCTGAGCTTTCATAATTAATAATAAGTCTCTGCATCATTTTATGTGAGCTGGTGGCCCAAAGAAAAATCTGTCTATAGCATCTGCATCTGGGGCCAAAGAGAGCTAAGTGGCACATAATGCTATCTGGTGCCATGGTGTCATCCAGGCCCAGGCTGCTGCTGAGGGCCATGTCTGGGTCCATGGTCCTGCTGCAGCTGGGGTCTGTGTTGATGTCTGTGGCCCATGTCACCTCAGGGTGACATAGGAACCATACATGATGAAATTAGAGGGCCAAGCTGAACTGGCCCTGCCCTTTGCTGGCCCTGGGATAACTGGTCCTGCTGAATTGGCCAATGAGCGAAACCATATCTCTGTGTTCTCATTTATTGGATTTATGTTGTTGTTATAAATGTGCAATAAATGCATTTAAAAGAGAAACTATCCACCTAAGTAGATGTGTACACCAAACAGAAATTCATCTCATTCAAGCTGCCCCTGGCCACAAGGAAATGAATTGATTTCACATTAGCAATATATACTTTTCACAGTTAACACTGAGACTTCAACAGCAAGTGTCAAAGACTCCATCAGCTGAGTTAGAACTCAATACAGATTATCTGTTGGTGGATGAAGGATTGTTTTGTCACTCCAGTGTCTCTGCTCCTGGTGAGTGTTCTGATCACTTTCTACCACATCCCTGTGCCCACCCTAGCAACACAACCACAGTCCATTCATCAACCTCCCCCATGTCCACACAATAAATCAAGTCAGATTCCTATAACTTTGAGTCAGCTATCAGACAATGGGAATAATCAGAAACTAACCACCATCCGAGGAATGTGGCTAAGAGGTCAAACACATGGCCTGAGCCACATGTGTTAGGACTTAGAGCCAGTGATCTGTAAGAGATGAAGCACAATGCCTCCTAGTAAAAGATCTTCATATTACATTTTTGTTTTAGTATTAAGAAATAAAGGAGAGCAAAATGCCAAAAAAATAATAATTGAAAAGTCATTGTAGTAAAGATGCTTAAGCCACTCTAAAATATCCTTTAAAGCAGCATTTCTTAAATTTGGTCAGGGATTATGTGACTTTCACAATGATATTTATTTTTCAATATTAATACTTAAAAAGTAAAACTTTGGGGCTGGAGAGTTGGCTCAGCAGTTAAGAGCATTGGCTGGTCTCCCAGAGGGCCTGGGTTTGATTCTCTGCACCAAATGGCAATTTACATCTATAACTCTTGTCCCAGGGAATATAATGCCCTCTTCTGACCACTGTGGCACCAGGCATGTACATAGTAAACAGACACACATGTGGGCAAAATACCCATACACATAAAATACAATAATAATAAAATAATTTTAAAAACTAGAATTTTGACATAAAGGACTATGTGGTGGATTGAATAGCTATGGCTCCCATAGACTTGTGTTTGAATGCTTGACCCATTAGGAGTGGCACTATTGGGAAGTGTGGCCTTGTTGGGGGAAGGATGTCATTGCGGGTGTGGGCTTTGAGGTTTCATATGCTTAAGCTATGAACAGTGTGGGCCACAGTCTCCTTCTGCTGCCTGAGGATCAAGATATAGAACTCTCAGCTCCTTCTCCAGTACCATGTCTGCCTACACGACACTGTGTCCCATTATGATGACAATGGACTAAACCTCTGAACCTGTAAACCAGACCCAATTAAATGCTTTCCTTTATAAGAGTTGCTGTGGTCATAGTGTCTTTCCATAGCAATAAAACCCTAACTAAGACACATTATATATTCTTGGTCTATGGCTTGGAATAGTTACCCTCTCTAGTCACCATTTTATTGGCTTCTGTAATTGCTATGTTGTTCAGGAATGTTTTCATACTGTAACAGAAACATGAAATACTGAGTGAAGTGCTTCATTTTCTTGAAACTCTTACCCTTTAGTAATACAAGATCATTTTATTATAAGTTATAGTATAGGGTCTATGTTAACAGTTGCCCATAATCATCTCATTTGGCATGGTATTCACCTTTTTCAAAGGAGCAATTGTAATCTATTTGCAAGAACTGTCAGTGTTTATATCTTACTCTTTTGTAGGATTATTTTATCACAACCTTCAGATAAATGTTGGTCAAACACCACAGCAGAAGAACTGAAGTCAGGAAGAGGGATACTCTATAAAGTATGTGACACATTTTATGTTAGAATGTTCCACTATTAAGCCATCACCCTCCTGGGTAGGAATACTCTTCATTGTGGAACATCATTTTCACATTGTAAGTTGAAACATTCCTCTTTAAACCAGACAGTAACAGAACATGGCAAGGTGAAAAAAACGACAATATTGTATACACTGGGATCACGTGAACATAGACACACTGCTTATGACATAGAAAAGGTGGTGGGTAAAGGTGATTAAAATTGACCGGCCAGGACAGAAACACATAGACAAAAACAATATCCTCTAGAACAGTGGTTCCCAACCTGTGGGGCAGGACCCCTTTGGTAAACCTCCTATCTCCAAAACTGTATTATGATTCATAACAGTAGGAAAATTACAGTTATGAAGTAACAATGAAAATAATTTTATGTTGGGCTCACCACAACATGAGGAACTGTATTAAAGGGTCACAGCTTTAGGAAGGTTGAGAACAACTACTCTAGAATATGAATACATTCTCAGACTGTCTAAAAATACATTTCCAGCTACTAGTAAGTATAAAGATGAAAAATAAAATAATCCTACTACTAAGGTTAGATAAGGTTAGATAATATAGGTTACTTTGGAAGAGGGCAGTTTAACCTGTATTCTTAAAAAAAACAACAAACAAGTATGAGATCTTATCCATGCAGAAGTTGAAAAATATATGATGTATTCTGCAAAGATTTTTTTAAGGACTATTCCTCAGGAACTAGGGCAAACCTGAGCTTCCTAAAGTCAAGGGTGACCTATGGTTTCCTGAGGATTTAAAAGCATGGCATCAGTCTTGTTCTGAAGATTGGCAGCTTATCTGTTTGAGCTTCTGGAAGGTCAGCTTGGAGTTCTGTGAAGACAGAATCTGTTAACACCATGTTTTGATGAAGTTGGCTGATATTAAAGTTGAGAAAAAAGAATATTCTCACAGAGGGCCACATCTGGAAGCATCATTGCTGTAGATATGATGCCTGACTACCTACACTTGTATTGTCAATGTGAGTAACCCTACATATAGCAAAAAGCACCAGGAACTAAGGTCCGTGACCCAGCCAAAAATCAATTTAGGTATGTTTTAACTATAGCAGATCATTTAGTAATGATGGCTTATTTCTCAATCAACACTCCAATTTAGTGACATAATTTCTGGTGGAATAAAAATTCCAGCCCACATGTATACCTGAAACATGTCTGTTTTTTTCTGCATCACAGGTCAATTCCCACTCTACCAGGATGGTAAGTAGGCACACTGGATTTCTTGGCATTTGGCTCTTTCCTTTGTAGAGTCATAGAGAACTGAAAGTGTGAGAGAGTTCCTTTGGAAATCAGTCATTGTTCTACCAGTTCCCTACAGACATGTACGCATTTCTTACCTGTCTGAACTCCACTCTCAAGCAGCAGGATCAAGATGAGATTTTTTTCATTTATTTATTTATTTATTTTTTATTTTTTATGTTTCTTCTGTGCTATTGCTGAGGCACAGAAATGCTGAGAGGCCATCTTGGGTCTCATCTGCCAAGATCTCTAACTCAGCTTTATTACTTTCTCGGGACACTATTTTGTAAGAGGCATCATAGAGTCTTTTCCATGGAATCCACAAATGTCTATATTACCACAAATCTCTCTTTCCATGCACATTGTTCTACTTCCCCTCAAGTCTAACAGAACTTGAACTTTCCTGTCTCCCAGGAGGGCTTCCCAGCCTCAGCAACTGGACCAGATACATGGTTGTATGGGGCCTCTGCTGTGTGTTGCAGTATATTTAGGTGTTCTCTGGCCCTTCCCTTCTACCCAGTAGGCACCTGTAGCTTCTCTGTGGGAGTCTTGCTCCCACCTTTTGAAGGGTTCTTAGGAGGAGGAGAGAGGGATAAGAAATATCAGATAGAAAGAGTGGCTTAGCCAATGTGAAGAAAGACAGAAACACAGGATAGATTCGAGGGGGACCTGGGTCAATACCCAACAGCCTCGTCCTTTATTGAAAAGGGCTTTTTATAACATGCCAACAGGAGAGGCAAAAGACCTCCCCCTTGCAAGATCAAAGCACACTATACAGCCAAGTGTAGACCCTTCTAAACACCTGGTAAACATGCCAGTGATCAAATCATCTCCTTATATAGCCCTGCTGGGTAAAGCAAGCTCAGATTCTCTGAACTTGAGTAAATTATCACTAGATACCTCTGTGGATTCCCACACCTGTCCATCCCCAAATAATGACAGTAAAAAATGTCAAGTGTCCTAAGATGGTACAAAATTCACTCCAATTTAGAACTACTGTTCCAGAAAAAAAAAAATCCTCTTTTCAAACCTCATGTTTTCCAAGTATTTTTATCTGAGCTCTAAATCCCTACAATGCCCCTCTTTTGTCATCCTCTTTTGTCAGGACCTTTATTCATATTTTAATGTATGCCAAAAGAGCATGATTTTTTTTGTTTGGTTTTTCGAGATGTGTAGTTTTGGTGCCTGTTCTGGATCTTGCTCTGTAGACTATTCTGGCCTTGAACTCACAGAGATCCGCCTGGCTCTGCCTCCCGAGTCCTGGGATTAAAGGCATGCGTCACCACTGCCACCTGGCAAGAGTATGATTTACTTCAAGAAACCTCTCCATAAATATTGATGCTATTTTATAACCTGTGACGAATGCTAAATAAATGGTTAAGAGAGCTTGCATAAAAACCGCGCAGAGACACCATGCTGTTACTGTGAGTGCTGCTTTAAGTGGGTGTCCAGCTAACAAAACATCTTCAGCATTGACAGATAACTAAACATGCTTCCTCCCTTCATTTAAGAGTTTAAATTTAACCCAGCCACAAAACCGTCCACCTACATTTGTCCTGTCTGCAAGATGTGCTGGGGGTAAAGGTGACACAGAGCTTGTGGGAACGGCCAATCAATGTCTGGTCCAACTTGAGACCTGCAACTGGAGAGGAGAGGAAGCCCATGCCTGATACTACCTGGATGGGCAGGAACCAAAGGCTGGATGGCCCTGAGACCTAGGATAGAGCCAAAAACTCGTGGATTAAAAAAAAGTCAAAGAAATGATTCTTAATGACATTCTGCTATTCTTGTAGACCAGAGCCTAGCATAATCGTCATCAGAGAGACTTCATCCAGCAATTGATGGGAGCAGATGTAGAGACCCATAGCCAAACATTATATGGAACTTGGGGAATCCTGCAGAAGAGGGGGAATGGATTGTAGTGTAGGAGCCAGAGGAATGGAGGACACCAGGAGAACACGGCACACACAATCAACTAACCAGGGCTCATAGGGGCTCACAGAGAATAAACTGACAATCCAGAGCCTGTACATGTCTGAGCTATGTCCTATGCATTTATGTTATGGTTGTGTAGCTTGGTCTTTTTGTGGGACTCCTAACAGTGGGATGGGGGGAGGATGTCTCTGATTCTTTTGCCTGCTCTTGGGACCCTTTTCATCCTACTGGCTTGGAACAGCCAGTCTTGATATGAGGGTATGTGCCTGGTCTTACTGGAGCTTGTTATGCCATGTTTGGTTGATATCTCTGGGAGGCCTGCTCTTTTCTGAAGGAAAATGGAAGAGCAGTGGATCTGGAGGAGAGGGGAGGTGGGTGGGTGGAGGACTGGGAGGAGATGCGGGAGGGGAAACTGTGGTTGAGATATAATACATGAGAGAAGAATTTAAAACCAGTTTAAACTTGAGTTTTTATGAAATATTTTACAAATTCAAAATGGTTTAAGTAATGTAATCCATAACTGTATGCCCACCACCCTCTTTAAAAATAAGTTATTCTGCTACTATTAAACTCCAGAAAGGGTTTAATAGTCTAGATACAATCCAGCTACAGTCTAGCTACAGGCTAGCTACAGCTGCTGTGCTGATTTGGTAATGAAACCACATGTTTATTCAGCCCCAAAGTCTCTTTGTTGAGCCATAGTGGCTTGTGCAACTATTTTAATAATTCAATAGTTTGGCTGGTACCAAAAACTTAAAATTCAAAAGGATTCAGAGATATTTAGGAAAATAAATTTAGGTTTATTCAATGTAAAATCTCTGTTGATGTTTTGAGAAAACAGATTCTAGCAACTCTGAAGAGCTGTTCCAAATGGCTGGGTGTTTCTCTGAGGCACAGGTTTAATTCCGTCCTTCAAATCACAGGACAGACCCCTTGTTGGTGATTTCTGATGCCCCCCAAAATGCAACCCCCTCAGGTGGAGGTGCGTGGATCACAGAGCCCTCTGTGTTCCGCACTCTTCTCCTCTACTTCACACTGTCTTTTGCAATAAAGAGCTTGGAGAAAAGTGATGCAAGCCTGAAAGAGCAAATATGCCAACCCAGACTTCTTTGCCAACACAACTATCTACTGTAATTGATGGAGAAAGACAAACCTTCGACATTAATCACATTCTTGCTAATGAAGAGAAATGTGAGGTTGCAGAATAATCATTACTAACAGTCAACCTCATGTATGTGTTTAAAGGTGAGAAATACTGTCAAAGGACAGTTATGTTTTTAAATCTGTTACTGATAAAATGAGGCAATTGCTACAGAGTAAAATGCATACAGTTTGCAATATTGTTCACCACAGAGTACAGAGCACAGAAAGGTCAAGCAGTAACGACTCTAACGCCTGCTCTGAAGACGTCTTTAATAACAACATAGAGTATGAATGAGGCTCAATGAAAAGATGATCATTCCAGCTTTTAATCTAAGTAAAGAGTGACTTCTTGAGAGAAGTCTTTATTTTGTCACATGCTGCTGAGAAACTTTGTTGCTGTGGAGACTCACTCACCCAAAGGGAACATGGGGAGGTTAGCCTAGAGGAATGGAGACTGAAAAAAAAAAACCATACAGTTTTCCACAGCCAAAAAGATTATGTAATATTTTATAAATCCTATGGAAAGGAAATAAAGCCTTCAGAGGATATGGAGAAATAAAGGCAACTCCAAAATCAAGGCTTAATTATTTAGTCAGTGTATGCCCATTGGATAAAGGAATTACTAGTAGTTAATATTATTAACCCTGAAGCATAAGGAAACTTTCCCAAGAAGATAGTGTGGAAAAGAAACAATGTGGACCATTAAGGGGAAGTCAGAGCAGCCTGGATGCTGCTTCTCCCTATGACTCTGATGAATGGGTAGCACTACTGAATCTATGGAGAATAAACACTAACAGTATGAGATATTTCCTGCGCTGACCTAGGGTTGGTAAGGAAAAGTTGGTGCTCTCCACTTTTCTTCCTCCATCCTCCATCTCCAGCAGAAACTGGACCATTTCCAGGCCTTTATTACATTCACTGGAGGAGTGAGGACAGCATGGTGTGGAAGAGGCAAAAACTTAGAATAACTTTCATTGAAAGATACAAAGAGCATATTTTTAGTGGAAAGCATGGCTGAGAAAAGTCCATTGATACAAAAAGCCAAAGGAAGTGGCAGATAGAAGGACTGAGATGAAGCCAAGTGAGCTTACACTAAAGCACTTTGTTTAGTTTTATTGTGAATATCTTAGGGATCAACAGGAGAAGGCAAGTATTGATATGCTTTGAGAGACTGATGAGTGGAGTAACGCTATAGAAGTTTTTTTTTTTTGACATAAGCTGTGTAATTATCCTCCGTGACACTGTCCACCTATTTTAAGTATAAACATTTCAGTTGGAATGAAGCAACTCAGATAAGACACTCCAAAATTTGGTCACTGTCATCCAGGATGTGACATACACATTCAGTCAATGCCCACTACCACAGTAGCAGGCTAGGTGCAAGCATCTGGGAAATGAGTCAAGGGTGCAGTGCTGACTGAGCCTCTGTGCCCAGTCATCCACTTGTAGATTTTGCGCTTACAGAACTTGCAGTGTGCAGTGACGGTTATGCAAAGGTTCTAGTTCTAGGGAGAAGAACATTCAGTACTAGCTCTAGGGTATGGAACAAGTATTCTACTGGCCATAAAGCAACAACTGCTGCTGGTGACGTTGACCATTCTTGTGGACCAGTATGCAAATAAAGAAGTTACTCTACTAGTTAACATCCTAGACCCTAACTGCCATGGGAAATAAGGACCATGGGTACTTGTGGGGACTTGTGATGTCTCTGTGTCTTTTTTAAAAAATAGTAAGTGAATAGTTTTCAGCAACTCTATCCAGACAACAACTAGGTCCTCAAATCCTGAAAAGCTGAAAGTCTAGGATATTCTACTAATTAAGCAAGTTAAACCAGCTCAACTTCTAACCAAAGATAATGAAACTATAGCACAGATATGAAGGACAGCAATACATACTATTGATAGAGGTCCAGAGACCAGGTGAGTCATTGGTAGGAATAGCTTGTTTCACTAGCTGCAGTGGTCAAGCAAACACAGATTGAATCCCCAGTGAAGGTGAGTGAGGCAAGAATTCAATGAGGATATTCATTTACTGGGGTACATCAGGTACTCCAACTTACACTTAATTTCAGTTACAGCTCTAATAAAGAATTCTATCCAACCTCAGGTTCATGTCACATGGAAACCTGCCCATCTAACAGCAAGCATCTTTCTACACTCCATGTCAGAGCCTCCCCAAGGCACTAGGGGAGACTTGACTAGTGTGAAAGAAGTACACACAAGGGCGAGAGTTAACAACACTGGGGACTTCAGACACTTGGCAAAGAGACTTATGGTCACGTATCCCAGACCTTACATAACTTTAGGAGGCATTGTGTGAATCTTAGAAATCCCAAGGGAATGGAAACCATGTTACCCATGATCGAAACTCTATGGAACGCACTAATACTGGCTTTCTACTCCTCGCTGGTTGACCTCCTCACAGTACTGTTTGGATCCCTGCAAGAGTCAGCTACAGGGACCCAAGTCATCGAGGCAGATTCTGATTTAGGAGAGTGAAAATTGTGAAGATATGTTTGCTTCAGAATGAATCTTCTGTCCTTAGAGACATGTTTTCTCATTTTATTTTAATTTGTTTTGCATTTCTTTAGTTCTTTATTATCTTCTGTCTTTGGAAATAGCCAGTTATCAAAAAACATCATTTTTTTTTTTAGTTTAGTTTCAGGAAGATGACAGTGTACCCTCCTGTGGTCTCCATTTCCTGTATGTACATGTTATAACAAACAACGTTAAGATGCCACCATGAGCCTGGGACATGCTTAGCACTTGCTCAAGAGGATGCATTTCGTATATGTGTTTCCTCAAATGGTCTTATGCCCTCACAGTTCTGTGGTTAGTAGTGTTTGGCAGTATCTGACTATGAGTTAAACACTGAAGTGTGGTCTACCTCTAGAAAACACCAGACAGTGAATCATAGGCCTTTGATTCCTTTTTACATTTCTGCTCACTGTGTTGAGCAACCTCTCAGTCCTCCCTTTCTCAATTTCTCAATCTGTAATGGAGTCAGCCAGCACTTTTTCTGTATCCCAGATTAAAGGGATCAACTTTAATAACACCAAGAGCCTTTAAGAGCATCAGGAATGGGCCTAAGTCCATTATACTTTCTTGTGTTAAAAAAAAAATCTAAAGTAAACCTATTAGTTGTATTTTGATGTGGTTGGGATATGCTTAACTACAGAGAAAAAGAGAGAACACTTTTGCACTTCTTTTTAATAATTGGAATGAATCATAAGTAACCTGTTTTGTAAAACAATGATGAATTTCTTCCAATAAAACTACGAATTCACAGAAAATGTAGAATAATGTGCAGTAGTAGTACATTGTTAGCACATAGCATAAATCTTTCTCACATTGAAGCCGTGTATGAAACTACAGATTGGGAGAGGCGGGATGGGAGCAAAGATTGCATGTGGCTTCAAAGTTTATTTCTTGTAGTTTACTTTATGGCATGGGAAGGTGTGCATGTACATGAATATCCCTCTGTGTGTGTGTGTGTGTGTGTGTGTGTGTGTGTGTGTGCATGTGTGTGTGTCCTAGATTTGTGGTTTTATGATCTTTAGAAGCAGTCTCTACAGGAGATACTTTGGTCACAGAAAATGAAGAAGAAATCAAGCTGGTACTTTCCTAGAAGTTTCTTCCTTTCCAGCTAGCTTTCATAGTGCTAGAAGGTGCTCTACAGTTTGATGGGGGAGAAAAGTTATCAAGATTCTTCTCTTAACTATTATCTCTACAAGCTACAGCAATGGAAAGGAATGTCCATTGGTGCAATAATGGCATGTACTTGATAAGGGAACCAACAGTTTTCTGATTACCTTTACCTCAAAGGAGAGAATTTATATTGGGACTGTAAACCTGGCCAGTAACCTATGCTATATTGCTAATGGCTATAACATTAAACTCCCTTCTAAATACTTATCTTCATATTTATACATTAGGACTCTCTCATCTCCCATCAGATGCTTCCTATTGCAGTGGATGTCAGTTAACACAGAGACTCACAACTAGTCAATGTTCAGAGAATGAGTGACTGTGGAGCCCATGAACATCTATGTCACCCCCTCCCCACAAGACTCAAGAAACATTGTAAGAGGGGTTGAAAGGTTTCAATCGCCAGAAGTCAGGGAAGACTGTTGCAAAATAGAGACTTAGAGGCATGACAAAGCCATTGCACTCAGGAACTCACAACAGTTGTGGTTGCCTGAAAAAGATCTGCAGAAAATCAAGCCAGCCAACAGTCCAGCATGGGTGGATAAGGGCCTCCCTAGCTGCACTCCTAGCTCAGGAGCTATTGGCAGTTTATAGTTGCTGGGGGATCAAAAGCCAGTTTTCTTCAGGGATGTGGCCTCTTATGGGTTGCTCATGCTGTAATAGATGGCACTACAATTCCCATGTGCACCGGCAACACTAATTGGACTTAGGGGGTTATTTTGCAAAAAGGATATGAAGTTAGGTGGGGGACAGGGAATGTGGCAAGGAGTCTGGGAGAAGCAGAAGGGGGACAGTCGGAGGTGGGTATGATCAAAATATATTGTGCATAGGCATGAAACAGATAAAATAAAACTAAGATAGTAACAAAAGAAGTAGTCTTAATAAGGCTTTCATCATACCTATTTTCTGATTAGAGAGAACATTTACTCCTTCAAATTATGCTTAAAACACTTTGGCAAAGCTTTAGCTTCTTGGTTTGTATTTTGCCATCAAGAAGCATAATCCGATCAGTGATGTATTTTGTGTGCATCACTGGGATGTAGCAGAAACGAGATGTGAGATAGTGAGTAATTTTCACTAGAAAGGTGAAGTAACGCTATAGGCTGTAGGTGCTGGAATATTGGCTTCCAGAGAACAGTGACAAAGCTCCAGGTGAAGAGGAAGTAAAAAGCTTGAGGATGGAGGTGGGAGGGAGAGAAAGAAAAAGGTCCCTCATTTGTCAGCTTCTGCTAAGTTAGCCTAAAAATGACAAAATTCCTTTCTTAGCCAGTTCAAGCAAGCCTGTTTCTCAATTCCAAAAATGGGTTTAATTAAAAGCAAGAAAGAAAAACTATAGTTTACATCACACACACACACACACACACACACACACACAC